>CAEGAG010202835.1:0-10143 GCA_903067065.1 Brachyrhaphis terrabensis
AAAAATGCATAAATAAGCCGCATCATTGTATAAGCCGCAGGGCTGAAAGCGTGAGACAAAAGTCGCGGCTTATAGTCCGGAAATTACGGTACATTTAAAATATACTTAGAATGTATTTTAAGTATATTGGCATTACATATTTTAGTAACACTTTATTTGACGGCTTGTGAATAAGACTGTCATGACACTGTCATACCCATGACATAACGCCTGTCATGAACATGAGTAAGTCTTCATGAATTTTTATGACATAAAGTATCATAAACTGTCGTTCAGTAAATCATGATACTTTTAATATAAAGTTGATGTTATTCAAAATGTCTTCGTTATGACAACTTGACATTCACCAAGAAATCATGATCTGACATAAATTTGTTGTAAAAGTATTACTGATTAAACTTTAACTTTAATAACATAAAGCTACATAATTTTTAAAGTGTTCTCGTACCATACATGCAGTGAGTACGCATGCGTATGAAAAGGTCCGACCTTTAGAGGAGTTGTCAGTTCATACGCAACAAGTTACAACGAAAATAAGTAAATAAATTGTTGTCAATGAAAACTAGATAGCTATACATGCATTGTCATGATTTCAAAGTGTATTTGCAGCAGGGTCTAGCTGCAGCTGCAGTCAACTACAAGACACGCCCCGTATAAAACTCTCCTCCCTGTTGCTTGATGATCTGAATAGCTAGTCGCTAAGTGGGGATGTCATACAACTGCCAATAACAAAGTGTATGGCGATTTAATTTCAATGCCATGTTATGTTGCTGATTAAATAAAATTATATGGCAATGACAGTGTATGCTTGTCTGACAGATACAGCCATCAGTTCGTGCTAATCGGTCTGACAGCTTACGCTGATCTGACAGAACTCTGTATTCATAGGCCACTTACATCATAGCGCAGCAACATGGCCTGTCCGAATTTGAAGACTCCTCCAAATGCCGCCGATAAATGCGTCCTCTTTTGCCCAGTTTTGAGGGTCCTGAGTTTCACGGCCCACCATATCCCATAATTCATTGCAGGTCTAAATCGGGCATTCAGGCCAAGCCGCAACGGCAGTAAAGAGCATCAAATTGTTTTGCAATATTACACTTTAAGCAGCACAACATAACTTTTTTTTAATAGTGTTTTAGGTGAGACTGTAGCTGTGTAAGTCTCAAATATCTGCTCTGTTCATCAATAAATTACCTAATTGCAATATTGCTCCAACATTTTCTGAAATGTCTGCTCTCGCTGTAGTAACAGCCAACTCCCCTCACCAGCTGTCAGCTGGCCGGGCGCTCCAGGTTCAGTTTACCAGGAGAGAATGCCTGACTCCCGGCACATTGTTATAAACATTGCTGTTGGCTTTGTTGAATGAGTGAGATTTAAACACAGATTCTGTTCAGTAAGGTGATATCTGAAATATAAAATGTTTGGTTTACTAAAGTATTTAAATTATTCCTGAGCAAATCAAATTGATTAATTAGTTACAAGGGTTTTTAGTTAAGTTAATCCTTCAAACATATTTTTTTTATTAGAATGTGTCTGAAAATGAATATGGTAATTTGCTTATATTCATTCCTTGTAGAAATATTCTATACATGTTTGAATGTATAGAATATACTGTACATTCAAACACGCATATTCTACAATCAAACAAATGTAGAATTGTGTTTTTTGTGTGTTTTTGTGTTAATTAGTCCCTGTGTTGTCCATCCTTTATTCCCAGCCTTCGAAGGATCCTAGAAGTATTTTATTTAAATTATTATGATTTTTTTTAAGTTATAGATAAAACACTCATTCATTTATTTAATATATTATATTTGCCTACTTATTTTTCTTCAGCAGCAGAAGTTTTACAGAATCTGAGATGTGCGCTAAGCCACCGTTTGTCTTGTAGTGTCAGTTGTAACTTTGTAGCTCTGGGAGAAGAAACTTTGTAATGGTTTTTCTGTGCATCAGACTTGTCCGAATTCACAGTTTCTCTTTTAGTTGTCCTTTATTCGCAGCCTTCGAAGGATCCGTCCTACGTAGACTGGGTGCTTCAAAGGATGCAGACCCTGAATTCTGACACAGATTATATTTTCATCCTGCCATAGAACTACCATTGGAATTTACACGCACAAAATTAAGCATTACTACCTTCACTTCTAGATCTGGAAGTGATTAGATGTTTAACATTGTTATTTTAATCAGACTGAGTTGTGTTTATTTGACTTTAAGCATTGAGTTGTTAGCATGTAGCTGTGAGTCTTGAGCCATTAATTAGATTACTTCCAGATAATATATTCCATTGTTTAGGTTAAAACAACATTTATGATAAAGGAGATACATAAGTATTGTTTTATTTGTTCACTTGTGTTTATTTATTTATTCTAATTAGCCGCTACAGGGCTTGATTTGAATATCAGTAAGCCTTCAGTAACAAAAACTGGGATGTTTACTGCCAGTTACCTTCGTGCTGACTAAAGTGGTAGTTGCCATCGATCAGTTTCATTCAACTGGACATGAGGTGGGCTGCTGACCATGATCCATATTTTGCTTTACTCTAGGCTCCATTTGGGATTTGGAAATATAATGAATTATATTCCACCCTCTGCACGCTCTGGGTAACAGCTGTCAGAATTGCATGTTCCCCTCTGACATAATTTCCTATTTTTCTCAAAATCTCTCTGACCGCAGCATGTTTGCTATGATAAACACTGGCAATACTTTCGGAGGACAGTTAGGTCTGTGTATATCCAGGCAGTTTGTTTTTTGTTTGCAACAAAAAATGAAAAAAACAGAAAAAAAAAAAAAAACGACTGTGGAAAGCCATGCCCCCGTGCCCTTGCTTTTCAAAATAAAAAAACTCAAATAAAAACTCAAGCTAACCATTTTTCTCAGGTAACCAAATGTCTGGTATTATTTGTTTCTCACAGGAGCATTACTTAAACTGACCTGCAGTTTTCAGAAAATACTACAATGTGAAATGATCAAAACTGTCTGTCTCCAGTCTGTATAATGTCTATGTGTGAAATGTCCCCTCTGTAAGCCGGACAGAGAGAACTTCCGGGTCAGGACACTTGTCTCATTCATTAAAATAAAACTAAATCAAAATTTATCACTCATCATCCGTTTTTCCAGTATCGTTTTGTGCACAAAATCGGAAATCGACAACGGACTGTTGAAGTTGTACTGTTGTGCATGTGCACATTGTCTTGTGACAATGGGTACCTCAAAAGCAGCCTGCAGCTGCACTTTAAGTACAGAAGGAATTTTCTTCTTCAAATGCAAGGAGGTGTCTTCTAAACTCACTGATCTCCCTATGAGAACCCTCTCAATTATTTGTGAGCAACAGATTGTAAGAAAAGTTGTCCAGAGGCTTCAGGACCCTGATCTCCCTCCGTTTTCTGAATTCACTTGGCTCTGCAATCAGGCTACTCCCCCCAAGCTGCAAGTCCCAGAGGACGAAGGTCACTATTGTCTCAAGGATAGTCGCTCTTTTCAAAGTATAGCCATCAGTGACCCAGGGCCAGCTGTTCCTCCCAACCCAACCCTGAACTCTCACTACACTGCTGCACTTAAGCTTCATAATTACATCTGTTGTGGAATTTTTTATTTAACAGAGTGAAGAAAAACTGTTTCAAAACCCAAAGAACCAGAGAAAGAATATATTCTTAATTGGTATTTATTCTAAGGCTCTACAGCGTTCGAAGTCTCTGCTTACTGATCACAGTCAGGAGAAAGAGCCTTGAGCAGAACACAGCTTACAGTTTTATAGGGAGAGTTTCATTCCATTCACATAGTATGATAATCTACTTGGTTACAGATCAGATAGCAGCACACGTATCTTCTTTCACTAGGGGAGTCAAACATGTCATGAGGGTACATAGAAGAAACAATTAAATAATTCCAAGGCCAGTAAAGTAGCTTGAGAAGACATTTTCATGAGCATGTGCATTACACAAGAATCATTATACTGTTTTGCATTGTTTTACTTATAATCATGTGGTAATATGAAAATTTTCCACTACAACAACCTGACCCTCTAACCCTCCGTCACAATGCACACAGTCACAAATCACACTTCACTTTTTACAACCTAATTCTGTTTTTACTTCTATGAGTGATTTTTATGAATTCTATTTTCTGAACTATCACTTTTGAATCTATTTGTTACTACTCATATGCATTGAAATTGCCCCTCATGGACAAATAGGTATTTTAATTAAATTGAAACATTAGGGTCTCAGTCATTTCTGAGAAGGATGGTAATATTACACCAAGATTAAAGACAGGTGATTGTTGTACAAATGATTCTGTTTGCTTTTTAACATTTGCAAATCCAAGCAGTGCACATACTGCTTGGATTTGGACTGCTTGCATTTTGCAGTATTTTTCCAAGACTGTGTGGAAAAATGAAAAACTAAAATGACTCACAGATTTGCAAGCAATGCTTTCTCTCTTCTAACGAATGACAGCAGATTACTACACAGGTTACAACACATGGGATCTTGTCTTATTCATTAGGAATAAGACTGATAAATGCACTGATTTAATAATTTAACAGTGGCAAGTTGAGGAAATCTTTTATCTTACTGTTTTGTCCACATTCACCTATCTCCAGTCACTCAGTACTACAAAGAAAAGAGAAAGAAAACTAGTGTAGGTACACTGTTATTCAGGCTGCAAGTGTAAGGCAGAATAAAACCTTAGGGATGCAGTAGGGAAAATGTGTCTTTGCTCTTTACCCCATTCAGAGGTGCAAACAGGCAATGTGGGTCCACTGAGAGCCATGAGTGTTTGGCAGGTGTCCCATATTCAGGTGTCTGAGACAATCCCATGCTACATGACAGGTGAAGGAACTAGCAAAACATGCTGCATATGGCTGGCTATATGATAGAAAAAAATAAAATGTGACATAAAGGACCAATGGCAAATACAAACTCTGTTCTCAGGACAGAAAAGAAGCCAAAAACATGTAACCTAATAACTTGTTGCACCACCTGCATCATCCACTATTTAGGGTTTTTGTTCTACACATCACTATTAAAGAATTTTTAACCACTTTTCCATTCAGTATTGTTAATTCTACTATACTCGAGTTTTCATCGATGAATGGGCTAAATATGTCCCTACTTTGAGAAATCACCAGAAAGAACCAGTCCTAAAGTAATTTTTGTACTCTGGTTACTCCTGGGAAGATTCACCATTACTTCATGTTTTCTTTATATGGAGTAAACAACTTTTATGGTTGTTCACTGGAGTTACTGTGATTCTTTCCAGGCAGACAACTGGATGACTTCATTGCTCCCCTGTGTTTTGTTTTGTTTGTTTGTTTCACTTCTTTACATTGATGCATGTTGTATAAGAGCCGCTAGGTTTGGGCATGGTGAGTGAAACAAGACCAAACAATATGTTCTACAATCATAGTTAATTTGCAATTGAGCATGAGTATGTAATAACCAGGTCATTATTTGAAAACTGCAACCTCTATTAAAATATCCATCAAAGGGTAAATACTTTTTCAAAACACAGTTGGTCAGTAAAACATGTCGTATATCAGCTTGCTTTTCACTCTAAGGCAGTTAGAGTTAAAATCAGCTTTTAAAGATATGCTGAATTAGAACATTATTATAACTTTTCAACAGTATCATTAAAATGTGACTTTGAATGTTGAGGGGAAAATGTGGTTGTTTTGAAAAAGGGGCTTTGTCAAGTAAACAGCTGAATTAGGTTTTTATATTACTATAGACAGCACTCTGCACTGTTTGCAGGAATTGGAGTAAAACACTTCCAAGGTACAGTGACAGCCAGCAGATACACACCTGAGTGCAGGGACAACAAGAACACCAGGGGCGCCTGCAGCTGTACGGCCATACGCACTGTGCATACCTTGAGGAAGTCAGGAAGTGGATTTCTCCAATTCAAAACAGAGCAAAGTGGATCACAGCGAGTAGCTAATGCCCTAAATGGCTGGAACAGATGAGGTATCTCGAAAAACTGCGCATATATTTAGGATATGACACACATTGTCTCGGTAAAAAAGACTTGTCAAAATCTTGAGGATTTAGCTGGCGTGGAGGCAATCGACATAACTATCTGGTGTGTATTATATGAGGAGCCAGATAAAAGCTTTCAAAAGCCTTGAAGCATACAGTTATTTTGTTTTAGGTTGGGTCAGCCATTTAGGATCAAAAGAAGCATTAAATGACTGTCGACTTGTTTCTGTCCGGTGAGTAGTGAGTTGTGCTATTTTAATTAATTAGTCTATGATCACAATGCTACCGCTAATGCAAATAACAAGCTAACCCATGTTAATTCTATGTGCTTGGATCTACTTGCAAATAATTTACTTAGCTTCTGTAAACCAAATTCATGCTAGAGTTGTACATTAATGTTGAGTCATACTCCATTTCTGCAATGTAGGTCAACCATTCACAGTGATCTACAGACATCCCATTAAAAACAACTGGATCAGATGCAGTTCTTTTACTTTTTAGACAGACCTGTGTAGGCACTGTTGCAGTAAGCTATGCAACTACAAATAAATGCATGGAGGAGTTTCTTAGAATCTTCCTGGGACATTAGTCCTTTAATCCTGAAAATGTTCTAAAGGTGATAGAAGGTAGACTTTGTAACTGTCTTTGTGTTTTTGAAAGTCCAAGCCCTACACCCACATTTCGGGCCTGATCATTTTTAACTAAGATGGTGATAAGGTAGTGATGCTGGACCTCCAAATTGCTTAACTGAATTAGAACAAATAATGTGCATTTCTTAGCCTTTACTATTAAAAGGATTTATATATTTTCCATCGAGTACACAGAACCTAATTTCAAAAGCCCAAACTAACTCAATCGTTGAGAGAAATTAGTGATAAAATAAAATAAAAAAAGAAACTGCAGAGATTCTGCAGCATTTTGACAGAACTTACTTTCCACAATGCGAGAACCTGGGTACACCCCAGATAGGTCATCATCCATTGCAAGGCAGACAGGACAAACCATGCATGGACACACTCACACCTAAAGAGAATTTAGGGAGACAAATTAACCTAACAGTCATGAATTTGGACTGTGGGAGGAAGCCGGAGTATCTTTGGCAAAACTCCATGCAGAAAGATCCTGGCCTGGGATTTGAACCCAGGACAGTTTGAATCCAGTGCAAGGCAACAGTGCTACCAACTGTGCAGCCTCAAAATTGACTAATTGTGCTAAAAACTGTTGGTCAGCAATTGTGGAGTTTAAATACAATTAAACAATAAATAAGTTTAGAAACATGGCCTTTAGAAAAACCAACCTATGCCCATACAACTACCTTTGAAAAAAGTCTTTAAGCTCACATTTAGATTTTGTCAATTGATTATGTAAAAAGGACAAATTAGAAGTTTATTTCTGATTACACAACAATGCTCTTATCATCTATCTCCCCACAGTTTCTCAGTTCCTCAGTCTCCCCTCTCTCTCTGTGCCTATTGCTCTGTAAACCTATCCTCTGGAGCATGATGAGCTAAAAAAGGAAACAGACAATTTGGCCTATGGCTCTGTTCTCTTTTAATAGGCCTGGTATTCCTGATGGAGCAGGCAGCAGTTCACCTTGATGTCACATAGCAGTAGGCTGAGGCCTGGCCTCCCCTCACTAGCTCACAGTTAAAAGGGATGAAGGTTTTAGGGGGAGCAAAGGAATGGGGTTTGGAAATTCCTTGACCTCCTTAGCTGTCAGACATAATGTTGAGTGGTGCTGAGTGTGAGTCATTTTATTTGGGTGTATGGGTTCTTGCAGTCTATTCTGTAGGTCTGTATAGTGACACTGCTTTAATTTTCTGATTTTGTAACTAAAATATCACAAAAGTCGAAACAATGAGATTTTTCCAGGGCTTAAGGCAATTGTGACTTAATCATGACACTACAACTACTAAAGTTGGTAAATGTGTTTGAGGTTAAACTTTTTTTTTTTTAATTAATCTAGCAAAACCCTTCCAGAATTGACTTGAACTCATTGTCCAAGACTTGTGTGCAATAAACAATCTTTATCTCACATACTCAGGAATGGGTAATTTCAGATCAAAACTTGCTATTGTCATTCTATTCCTGTTAAACTAGCTGGGCTCCCTGGTGAAAAATAAATATACTAAGCATGTTAAATTTTAGCGTACTTGAGCATACATGAAGCCGGACTAATCGTCAGTATACTTGGAAGTGTTATTTTGAAACAACTGATTTTGTACTTCATTTATTTTAATAGTAATTAAATTACAGAAAATCACAATTTAAAGTGTACTAAGTGAACTTTAACATGTTTTTTGGAACAACTAAAGTTACACTTCGTATACTTTCAGTATATGCCTTTTTACGTAATGTAAATGTGCTTGATTAGTATATCTTAAGTGTACTACTTTTGTGATCAAATTCCATTTAAAATATATTTAGAATGTCTATATATTAGTAGTGTGATCACAGTATGCTCCAGTTATTATTCTTACATTACATGTAAAGTGGTGTAAAGTTACACTTGCCACTACATGTAAAGTGGCAAGTGTAAAGTGTAGTGTGTACTGTGTTTGCAGTACACACTACAGTACTGCAAACATAGGCTACAACACAGAAGGATCAATTACAACACACTTAATGGCTGAAAAAACTTACATTGTCCATTCAATATATTTACATTTTTCAAGAGTACATTGCCAATATACTATCACAGAATTGTACAAATTGTCAATATATTAAAAGTTTATAGAAAACATGCTTATGAAAATTAGCACAATAAAACAATAAGTACACTTTAAAGGAAATGTGAAAAATATTTCACCAAGGACAGAGTTTTGCTTTAATACAATGTCACAGTATTCCAGTATTACTCCAGACAAACTGACATTTCTCCTTCCTAGGAACAGTGAGAATCAATGACAGAACATTCTCATTCACTACACCACCGCACTTTACAGAAACCTACAAAAAAAAAAAAAACAATAGAGCAATTAAATAGAGAAAGCACCTGTATTTTAAAGAGTACATAAAAACAGCAAAGAAAAAAGTAAGACTTACAATTTTAAGATGTTGTGGACTCATAGAACTGATGATGACTGAGAAAGGATGCCTGGAGTGAAAAGACATTTCTGGGTGACTTATGTTCCTGTCTATGTTAGAAGTAGAAAAAAATAGTCAGCAATATCATAGAACCAGTTGATGCTGACATTAACAAGGGAGACAAACTACCTTAAAAGCTTTCCATCCATGATCTGAACATGCAGATCCTTGCAGGTTGGTGAGGGGGGCTGGTGGTGCCCACCTCTAGAGCCATTAGGCGGGGTTCACCCTGGACAGGTCACCAGTCCATCACAAGGCCCTGAAAGCTAACAATGAATAAAATTTATGAAAGAGAAATGGTAGAATAAAAAGGGGAATAAATTTTGTGAAATGATTTTCAGTATTTTTTCACATTTTGACATATGTTAAGCATTTGACAAGCGTGTTAAATACTTAACATGTTTGTTAAGCACTTAGTGTTGGAAACACACAAGTTTTTGCTGTTGTTAAAAATGTAGCCAGCTGCTTACAAAAAAAAAAAGCCTCACACCATCAAGACGATGTGGAGGTTCATCTTCAGAACTGATTGGTGATCTGGTGGAGCCAGCGCCTCTCCTGAGACAAGAAAGTCTTTAGGTTTTCTAATTCCTGATCTCTGGCTTCCTCTTTCATCTTAACCCTCTCCAGGCAGAGGTTGCAGATTTGCAACAGCTAAATGCTGTTGAAATGCTGTTTAAATGTCTCTCTCAAAAAAGTATGAATTGTATATTACTACCCCATATGATCATTTTCTCCAAATATCAGATTTTTCCTGCAACTACAACTTAATTTGAGCCTGAGAGGGTTAATTAGCCTAGACTGGAAAAATATGTTGAAAATAAAAACAATGATGAACGAGTTCTAACAGCAGCCTCGCAATATCAAACTCTCTTTGGCATACTCCTTTTTTTTTTCTTACTTATTATTACTAGGTGGGGGACATTGAGTCTGAGTGGACCATGTTCCGCGCCTCCATTGCCGAGGCGGCAGACCGGAGCTGTGGCCGCAAGGTTGTCGGTGCCTGTTGTGGCGGCAACCCTCGAACCCGTTGGTGGACACCTTCGGTGAGGGATGCTGTCAGGCTGAAGAAGGAGTCCTACCGGGC
>CAEGAG010202924.1:0-46299 GCA_903067065.1 Brachyrhaphis terrabensis
TTAAAACCATTATCATTCTCCATCTTACCTGGGTTCCAGCGTCTGCCTCACCACCTCACATCACTCACTTCATGACACCAACTGAATGTATCTTTGAGATATTTTGGACCATATTGTTATGTGCATAATATTCATCATCCAATGAGTCATGATTGAAATTAGCATACTAAATGAAACTAATACTGTGAATTATCTTCATTTTGCCCATGAACTGTAGAAGTGGGAGTTTAACCTTGAAACATCAGATAAACTCCAACCGTTGCTGCAGCATCTCCTCGCTGAAACTCTGCAGCATATGGCTTTGTGTCGCCACACTGAGTGCTGACCTGTTTCTTGTGCCGTCGTCAGTGTGCATTATAATATGTAACAACACACGACAGGCGAACGGGAAAGTCCAATGTGTGCCGCTACCAATTACGCATCGCCCAGAAAAATCTTGTAGACTCAGCAGCTGCGGATGACAGCGTTTTTATCTCCTCTGTGTGCAGAGCCGGTGACAGTGTTTGATATCATTTTGAACATCTTTCCTCACAGAGGTTGTCTCCTACAGCTGCGTCCTTATTCATCTGTTCCTTGCTTGCGTCTTCCTATTTGTAGAGGTATATTCGTGTCTCCTGTGTCAGTCCAGGGAAACTTTTATCACCATCCTTCATGGTGTTCTCTGTGAAATGGGCTTTCTCTTGTCTGCGCACTTCCAACTCGACGCCTTACCATTTCCCTTCTTGGGAAATGATAAGTCTGTCTTTTTGTCTTTGCTCCATGTTTGATGCTCCGCTGCGTAAACTGCAGAACATCTCAGGCCAGAACATATTTATAGCACAAGTGCATGACAATGAGTAGAGCGATTTATCTGAATTAGTTCACATTAGGCACATAAACATTTAAATTAACAAGCCACCTTTTTCAGTTGCTTCTTAACACAATCAGTGTCTTATTCTATTACATAATAGCAATTAAATTCATGAAGCCATTCAGACGTAGGGAAGAAGACTTGCAGAAGTCCAAACATATGTTGTATGAGATAAATATTTTTATAATTGACATCCAAACAGTACAAAAGACTGAACTGTTGACAAAAAAGTTACAGATTGTTGACTTTTTTCCCTTTCAGTGTAGCTGATTCAGCATTACTTATAATTACTATAATAAACCTTAACTGTGTAAAAGAAAACTTATGACAGTTGTAATACTGTTGATTGTCTTTTTGTGTTGTGTAACAAAAAAATACATGACAGAAATTAATTAAATTGAGTTAAATTGATAATTAGCAGATTTTGGATTTCAAATTCAAGTAAGCTGCTTTATTTTGGGGCTTTTGTTAGGGTGGGTCATTTTTAACCCATAGGACAAGGGGAGTAAACAGAATGTTAAGATAGCACCAAGGTTAAGTCATTTTGAACTGGTGGCTGGCTAATTGAGTATTTCAAAAACTGCTGGGATTTGTTTAATGTACATTCGTCTCTCATGTTTACAGAGAATGGTCCAAAATAGAGTACACATCTAGAGAGCAGCAGATATGAGGAGAGAAATGCCTTGGTTATGTTGGAGTAGACTGGGCAGTCATTTGAGACAACAGGGAATATTAGTGACAAAAGTAGAGAAAATAAATAAACATATTCAGATTGGTTTAAGTTTCTGAGATGATTGTTATTCTTGTCACCATTTGTTTCAGCAGCTGCACTCAAACTACTGTCCATCATGCTTCATGGTTCATCGGAGTCATATTCTGGCCCAAACATCCATGGTTAAGTCCTTGCAGGATGAATTCTTCCTCTGTCTGCAATGTTTTTCTCAAGAACAAGGTCCATCTGACTGGATAAAACTGTTTTAAGCTCTCAGTCCTTTCTAAAACTCTCAAATCCCCCTGAAACTCAGATGTTTGTGTAAGACCTCTTTGTTTACAATTATTTTGGCCATCTTTCAACCTCCTATGTCATCAGGTGAAGTGGAAGTTCACTATGCAGAGATGTCAGATGTTTTTGTTTCTTGCCTTAATTTCATTATGTTATGTCATAATTCTGGTATCCAGTTGCATTCAAAAATAATAATTTTACAGCGATTGAAAAGGAAATGCATCTCTGACCATTTAGTTTAAGAAATTCACTGGCATTTAGTGAATATACAGTATATATTTATTTAACATATGTATTTACCAACATAGTACCCAAAAAGCATCAAATTTCCACCGATTCAGTGTTTGGGAAGTGCTTCTACTTTCTGCGTTATCCATGCAGGAAGCCTACACTACAGTAAAACATTTATGGTTTTATTTGTTTTGGTTTGCACAATGAGCCACTGCTGATTTTCTCAGTCATAGTTCCGGCAAGAATTTAAAACTACTTTCACCCCTTTGTGAGAACATATTAAATATGAGAAGCCTCGTCTCATGTTGATTTAAATTTTAACAAAGTCTTGGTGAGACTTTGTGTGTCTTCCAGTGACAGAGAGTAGCTTTGATGGTAACCAGTGCAGTGGCCCTCAGGCGCAGAGAGGTCCCCTCTGCTTTATTTCACCGCCTCTCCTGACTGGGAAGTATGTACACACTTTGATATGTGTGTGCAGAAAAAAGTAAGTCCTCCTCTCAGGGCGTTTTTGCCTAATACGTCCATGCAGTACTGGCTGGAGAGCTGTGTACAGAGGCACAAAGATCAGGGCTATTCTGGTCCCACCAGCCTGCTCAGTGCTGATAGGAAAGGATTAATGAGGCGGGGCACTCATCGCTTGTAATTAGAAACAACGCTAAAACTATTTTTGGGCTTGTTTCTAAGGAGAGACCCTGACCCCTAGGCCATCCCCCACAAACACCCTCAATACTTCGCTAGCCATGAGGCAACGGACGCCTGCAAAGGTGGAGTAAATATAGTCTCATAACTAGAGCAGCTATGTGACACATGGCTGAATGGAGGCAAGTGTTGATAATTAACAACTTTGGCTGCCTACGCTACATGCTCAAATGTCAGAATGCTCACAGGCTCGATCTTAAAATAAACGCAGCAATGTCTTTATTGTTGTGAAGTCTGATATTTCTGGGAGAGTCTGATTCTGGTTACTGCATTTGAGCCAAAAACACATAAACACTTCCTTTTTATTGTTGTTGTTTTTAAATCTCAATGTATCATCATTCAATTTTTTATCAAGTTGAAAACAAGAAGTATTAATTGTGATCAATTAAAATACAGCCTATAATTGAAGTTTTACATTTTCTCTTATCTTTTTTGTTAGTGTCCCATTAATTTTGATCTCAGAAACACTAATGTTCTTCTGTAGCACACCTACTTGTCCTGTGTATTTTTTTTTTATTATTGTTTTATTGGATGTTATTTTTGCTTACTGAGGTAAAAAAATAAAAAAATAAAAAATGCAAACATTTTTTCAGTCTTGGCAAAGCGAGCTGTAAGGAAAAAAGCGGGAACTGCCTTGAAAACAGGCCTCCAGGACACCAAACCAAATTTGAAGCTTCCGTCTTTATTTCAAAGCTCACAAGTAGGGATTACAAAATTACAGTGCTTGAGTTGCAACAGTTCAAGGAGGAGAGATGACAGACCAGTTGAGGAATTTTGAGCAAGTCATGCAAAAAGGTGTGGGAGAAGGCCTCCAGTATAGTAGCACCCTGTGTGGAAAAAAATAAACCCATTTCTCAGTAAGTCAGTGCAAAAATAGTAATGAATATATGCTTACAAAGAAAATAGATATATTCATATATATATATATTTATGTATTCATATACTGTAAATACTTGACTGTAGACTACAGACATAGAGAAATATACAGTGACTCTTAAGAGCAAAGCCCAAATCCACCAGAGCGTCCAAGCCCAAAGCAGAAACTCTTGAACAAGTCCGAGTCGTAAAGAGGCCGAGTTGAACGCGACGGCTTGATATCGTCCTAATTCAGAACCTTGTTTTCAAATAAACGGGAGCAGAAGCCTTTATGGAGCCGTCAGTCAGGATCTGACCTCCACAGAAAGACGAAGAGCACCATTACGACCCTCAGAGAGCAGAAGCACACAGCATGCTTCGTCTCCAGTAAGGGAGGAAAGTCAGAGAGATCAATTTAAAATAAAATAAAATAAAATAAAAAAGAGCCGTTTGCTACTGAAAGTAGCAGGAGCCAGCAGGTTCAATGAAAACATCCTTGTATCTCGTTTTGTATCAGCTCAGACATTTTGTTTGCCATCTATATTTTGTTTAAGTACAGATGCATAAAATGCATGTCTTCTAAATGGTTATTAGCATATATGGTGTTTATAAACTCTGATTCATCATGGAGCACCAGGAGACAAGTGATGACAGCAACAAAAACAAGACAGACTTACTTATTTTTTTCCCTTTTACAAAGAAAATCCAAATCTCACAACAGATAGCTGGAAACATCCTGTGACGATTTCATTTTGCATAGCATGATTTTTCACGAGAGATAATGTTTTTGTTGCAGATCTCTGTCTTAAAGCCATCTTGAACAGACATTGCGTACATACTTGTACAGTCTTTCTTCCTGCTCACAAACAACAGATGATCTTTTCTAAACTATTGGATTCAATTGGATATAATGGATGATGCGGTGGGTGGACTGCAAAACAGATGATGGTTTTGGCACCTTGTCAGTTATTGTTAGCCCTGTGCTTCATTTTATGCCTTGCTATGGACGACTGACAGACATAAACAGAGTCGGGACAGTGTACGAAGAGGCTGCTTCAGTTCAGCTTTGGATTCACTGTAAAATTAAGATTTTTTTTTCTCTCTCTCACTTAAGAGGAAAAACTACTCCTGATGTTTTGGAAAGCTTGGGCCTGAACAGAAAGGCTTCAGGCAACTCTGATCATAAGTGTTTAAATGCTTGGTTTCTTTAACAATACACAGATTCCTTAAAAACATGTATAAAGTTTGTGCTCTGCTTTATACAGATGTTTAAAATGGCATAAAGTTGGCCATTTAAAGTACTCTCATTTGTGTCATAAGCCTGTAATGTAATCTTGAATCAATAACTCAAAAAAACAAAAGAAATAGAGCACGAAAGAAACTTTGGGTAGACTATACACTGGCATTTAATTTCCCACCATGGATGTTGACAAAATTTCCTATAGTTTTCAACAGACCAGCTCTAATAAGGTGGATTCAAACATCTTATGCACTTTTCCATGTTTTATTGTTGTTTTCTTTGGCGGGGAGCAATTGCCTTGATCCTGACACAAAAAACACATATACAGTATGTCTTTCTTAAGTAGCACCTTCTCTCATCTTTCACATTTCGAGTGTCAAACACAAATCTATGTCGTATCTATACACCTATGAAGCAGAAAGTTGTGGACTTAAAACTAAAAGTTCCTTGACACACTGATCAACTTAGAAAATGAGAAAAGGCTGCATCAAAAGGGTATTACTGACTTTTATTCAACTGGAATATTTATGGCTACCATTTGCTGTTGCAACTGAGTTTGTGATTACACCAATTTTGGATTTTTCCTTGCATAATAAAAGTACTAAAATTAAAAGCCGTGTTCTTTTAAATCTTTCATGTAGTGGTATTTTGCCGTCACCACATAAAAGGAATTTGTCATAAGGTTTATTTATAAATTATTACAAGGAGAACAAAATCTGAAAAGTTCTGAGCATGTTTAATATGGATCAAAGGTGAGTGGGAGAAAAATAGAAAATGTTTGTGTGTTTACCCCAAGTTCTGCTTAATATTAAATTGATGCTATTTCTCTAAAATACTGTAGTAGCTCAAAGTTACAATAAAATCTTGGAAACTTTTTGATGTCGCTTTTATTTTATCTTCTTTGATCAGAAACATTGGCTCTACAAATTACCAAACTAAATTTGTGTAATAAATAAGATGGGGGGGGGTTTCTAATATGACCTCAAGTTTATCTGAAAGTGGCAAAATGCAAACCAAAAAACCAAAAAGAACATTTTTTAATTCTATTTCCTACAATTATATTCCCTTATGTGAATTTCGCTCAGTTATTAGTGCTTTTTGTTTTTGCATGCCATCTTTTTCAACGCAGATGAATTAAGGCATCAATAGAGGCGGTGAAGCAGCACGCAGGAGCAGCAGGCAGCTCAAAACAAATCCTCCCAAAGGTTACGCCGCTCTGCTGCACCACTGCTGTCACGATAAACTGAACTCCACAACAGGACATTTGTGTTTATTTGAAGCACACACCTCAACGTTGCTACCATCGAACTTGGCTGAGTAGCTGGGAACGCAGGGCATTGCCAAGAATATTGGATGTGAGTGGACAGAGACAGTGTACGGTGAGGTACAGTGCAACAGAGCCGGCTAATGGATGAAGTGGAGCAAAAACAAACAGAGGAGACAGAAGCAGGCAGTGAAAATCCTCCCTTGTGTTACATTAAACATCAGCAGTAGCCCTGTTTTACAATATTCCCCGATTATTTCAGCGCTCTCTCTCTCTTCTTCTCCACCAGCAGCCATGCATAAAAAGAGCTCTTATGGCTGTCTGGTAGTATGCGTATTGCTAAAAATATATGCGAACGCACGGATGGCAAAACCAACACACTGAAGCGAGCACACAAGATATGAAGTTATGCTTCAGCAAACAAAATCCCATAAGCTGCACTTAAAGAAAAACTTTTTTTCTTCTTCTTCTTCTTCTCTGGTTCTCGCACAGATCAGCGCCAAATCTTACAGCATTACTGTATGCACCATAAACACATATAGAGCTGAACAGTTGTTACATTAAAATCAAAATGGTTCTTCAGCAAAGAGCTTGAAATGTTTTTCTTGATCGTTACCAATATATACACATATAAGATCAAGGTTGCATTCAACGGAAATTATTGCACAGTAAGCCTTTGTTGGCTTGTCATGGTCATCCCCTTAAAATCCCAGTATAAAAATAGAACAAGATTAACACGCCAAACAAGTCCTTATCTTTTATCTTTTATTATTTTTTATATTTAGACAGGCACTGCTGTGGCAAACCCTGCCTGAGTCTGCAAACTGTGTGCCTCAGTCCCTTTTTATATGTAATTGCGCCAAAGCACAATTGATTTTCTTTCTCCCTCCTTCTCCACCTGATTCGCCGCCTCCTCTTGACTTCGCCGTCTCTCATCACCAACCAAGAGGTCACGATCTCAAGAGACTCCAAGACGAAGTCGAGGAGGTTTTCAAAAAAACACACACTGGCTCTCTTTGTCACCTCAACCGGTTCGAACAGCAGCAAGAGTCACAGCAAAGAGCGTTGGGTCGAGCGGCTCGTCTAGACGACGGTTTCCACACCAATCAGCTTCGGCGTGAGGATCCGTGGCGTTATTCCGTTGTTGAGGTCCTCCTCAAACTCCAGCAGCTGGCCCATGAAGTTGAGGTTCGGCGAGATGATGGGCCTTTTGCTTTTCACAAACTTGTAGGCGTCGGTCATGGTCATCCAGCTGTGCTTCATCAGGTAGGCGATCACGATGGTGGCAGATCGCGACACGCCCGCCTGGCAGTGGATCAGAAGGCCCAGACCTGCTTGGTGTGCTTCCTCTGCAGAAAGGAAGGAGAAGAAAATCTAAATATGGAACACGGACGGTTTATTCTCGAAGAGGAACTTTAGTCATTCTGCTTGATAACACGTTACAACTTCCTTTATTGCTACGCGTAAGATTAGGGCCTTTTATCAAATGTCAACTCTTCCCCATTGATAAGAATATGAATCTAAAGAATTGCTTTTCTTTAGTGTTCTTTAGTCACATTTTGAAGTTGTGCATTGAGAGTGACCACTGGAAAAATCAAAAAACGTCTTCTGTTTAGACCTTTAAAGAAATAATTGTATGCTTAATACTGAATAACAAAAAAACTAAATTAAAAACTTACATATTTAGGGAACAAAACATTTGTCTTGTACATAAACCATCAGTTTGCTTTTTCATCTATAATAAAGATAAATAATCATAAAAATGCTCAAACTACATGCGTAACTTAATGTATTTACACCCTATTTCCATTTATTTTGGTTCTAATCCCCATTTGGGTCAGTTAAGTCTTATGAAGTATATTTATGATCCCCATCAAATCGGATAAGCAGGAAATATTCATTTGGTGAGTACAAATGTACGCATAGTCGATACAAGTCTCTCACTGAAAGCAATTTGTCTTATCCAATAAAAATGCAAAACGAGGGGGTGCTGTGGTGGCGCAGGGGTTTAGCACAACCCACATATGGAGGCCTTAGTCCTCTACGTGGCTGTCGCAGGTTTGATTCCCGGCCTGGCAACCTTTATTTGATAGTTACCCAATGAACTATCAAATAAAGGCCACTAGAGCCAATAAAACCTTTTAAAAAAAAGCAAAACGATAAAAAACTACAAATGTAAGGCAGAAGAAAGGAGAGATGTATTTTTACATGGATGTCTTCTGGTTAACTGCATACTTATGCTTTTGATCCAAAACTGATTGTGTGAAGGGGTTTTTTTTTCACACATTAAAAATATTTCTAACTATATTTTATACCACAATACAATATTTATTTTTTTCTTAAAGAAGTTGTCAAGCAGCTTGTACTGTGCCAATTGTAGTTATAAAACTGTTAACTTAGTACAAGTTTTTTTTAGATTCTACATCTTCCTGTTTATTTTCAAACAGCCAAATTGGTATAAACTGGATTTAGAAACATAGTTTAGTCTTCTTCCAGACAGCAACAGGTGGGGTAGGGGCAGTGCTGTGTTACTTGATATCTCATATACCTAAAGAAAAAAAAAACTAGTTTAAAACTTTGGTATTAAAAACTTTGGTATACCGGCTCATGCCTGATACTCTATTCTAAAAGCAATAATACATTTTGAGTAATTACCTCAAAATTTGCTCTGGATTCAGTTAGTCTCCATGTTATTCTCAAATTCTCCAAACTGCGAAAGCTGATCACCACATGATCAGCTTTCATCTACGGCTTTTTTTTTTTCAAGCTGATGGACATAAAGTTTTCAGGATTTTTTTTATTTTCACACAGGAAGTAGCAAAGTAAACAAAGACTTCTGTCGACACAACTGCTGCTACGCTTATTTATTCTAGTCTGTTAATGGAGAAGTACCTGATTTTCAGTGACATTTCAAATGTTACAACATTGAATTGTTGGAAATCACCTCATATGAAAACTGGAGGCGTTTCTCATGATCAGAAATAAAACAGTAAGCTTTAAATTCCTTACTGACTACATTTCAAATGCCAAATAAATATTACATATGGTTTTCTGTGACTTTTTTATTCTTTTATTCTTTTCATGCCCTCATACTAGTTTTATTACAAATGATTAGGGAACCAGTTAATTAAAAAGGAAACATGTTTTATTTTAGAGAAGTAAAATAAAAATTCGTTAGAGAAGCACTCATATGCACTGGCTTCATCCATGACCTACTTATAATTATCTTGATTCAGCAACATTTATATACTTTTGCAGTTTCTAGGCATAGACTGCAATCACCAACCATTTCAGAACTGTTTCAAAAGCTATTTAAATATTTTGCCATTCCTACTGTAATGTGACACCAGAGAAAGTCTCAGCGTAGCCAGAGTTTTCTCTGCTGCACCTGTAATTGCACACTGATGGTCAGCTGGCTGAAAGAAGCCTGCTACTCCTCATTTACAGGAGAGACTATTTAAACTGTTCGAATATGTTTTAGTTCACAAAGAGAACAGGTATAGGAATTTTAAATCTTATGAAAGTAACATTCTGTGTTAAGTAAATGCAATTTGAAAATAAATAGAATTATATCTAAAACAACTTTGTTTCAAATGTATTGTGATTTTTTTTCACACTAGGTATTGATACTGTGAAAACATTTAGACCTACATAAACTGTGGAGCACGAATGAAAGAAACACTCGGCACCATCTTTTTCCTGACGCAACAGGGAGTATTTACCAGATAATTCTTTAAGTCAACACAAACTGCGCTATTGATCCTCTGTAAACACAAAAAAATCAGTACTGCTGCAACTATGAATCATCTCTGTGGCTCTGATGTAAATTATGCATTTGGAGTGGTTTATTATTTAGCACCTCGATGATATAAAGATGCTTGGTAACTAACGTGAAAACAGGGTTTAATTTTTGAGGAAAACAGACTAACAGGGGTGCTTTAGAGAGCTTTAGTTTACACAAAAGTTTGCAATTTTTAGCTAACTACATCTGAGATAAAGTGCATGATAAGATGACAAAATGTCATGGCGTCTGACCTTTTCGGATTGACACGTCCTACAACAGCATTGTTCAATCGGGGGTGACCTTTCAGATATGTAAGAGCTATTATCAGTTCCACCACCGCGTAGCTGTCATGCTTTTTAATTTAAAATGTGTGCACACAATCCAGTATCTTCATAAATACTTAGAAAAAACCAACAAGACCTAAATATTTCTACAAAATGTGTCTCAGGCAAGGATGTGCTGTGTTGTTTTTATAAAAAGTAACAATTAAATGCTAGATTAAAGTTACAGAAGCTACATACAGCAGTGTGTAGGAGTGTGTGGCTAAAAGCACAATCCAGTGATGATTCACAACTTTTTCATCTCACAGCCTTCTTTTTAACCTTTAGTTCGTTCCATTTTTAAAAAAGTAGGAGCAACAAAAATGTAATTTTTTTGTTTTTGCGCCCTCCCGGGTATGCTTCTACTTAATCTGTGAATGCAAGCGGTTCAATTTTTAGGAACTTCCTACCGATGAACTCAAACGCCTCCTCGAAGTACTGCCGCAGGTTCTGCTTGTTGCTGTCGGTGGCGGGCAGGCGCTTGTAGTTGAACAGGCCAGTGTCGTAGTGGTAGAGAGGCAGGTGGGTGGTCACGTTGAGGATGTAGCCAATGTTCATGCGCTGCAGCAGGTGGAGGTCCTGAGCGTCGTGCTCGTTCCCCAGGTAGAGGAAGGGCAGGATTGGGGTCAGCTCTGCGTTCTCGATGTCCGGCGTAGAGGGCAGGGAGTGAGGTAGAGGCCCCGTCAGGCCGGCAGACGCGCCCGTTTGCAAACCTTCATGGAGGTGCAGCGAGTGCTCGCACAAGTTTTCGTGGCTCTGCCTGAAGCAGCTAAGGCCTCCTGAGAACACAAAAACCAATGCAACCTTTTAACACTTGCTTGAAATTACTACAACTGGTTGATGCAAACACATATACTGTAAGCATAGCAGTGCAGAAGATTACAAAAATCAGATACCTCTAACCCCAAAATTATTGATGTTAGGCTTACGTCCAAATAAAAATAGTGTTAAAAAGTCAACATGTATTTATTGACTTAGGTATACTATTGGCAAAAACAGAAATGTAAAAATAATAGAAGACCAAAGGTGAGCAGATGGTTCTCAACGCTATCTTCGACTTTCCCTTCCACATAATGTCTGTCAAATTTGGAAGCGTTTGTTTTTTTACATAAAAGGGACAGACATCATCAATAGAGTCCTATATTATTACAAATATATATTTTCTTCTTTGTCTTTATTATTTTTATATATTCATATTGCCTGATTTGTATTTAAAGATGCACCTGGATGGTTGAATAATGCTTAGTTGCTTATGGTACTTTTGTTAATGTCAACATGTGACGTTCATTTTAAAATGTAAATAAATGAAATAAATTAATTAAACAAATAAATATGTACGGTAATGGAAGTTCCTGCTGACAAACAGTCAGTAATGTTTAATATTAAAGAATATTGAATTAATTAATGAAAATTAAAGTTAAATAGTGAATTGTCATGAATCAGATAAACTTTTCATTTAAACGTATCATGATCATCATACTGATTTTATTTCAGCCTTTTCTTTATCTAAGCTAAGTCTCATAGTTTGAGCAATGTATTGAGCCAACACAGCATGGGTTGAAGGTTTAATTCCCCCAAGAAGAGTCTAAAGCTAAAAATACTTAGTCTGACCAACACATGGCTCAGGTTACGACTAACACTACCAAACTTTGCATACATACTGTATCTGATAAAATCCAACTTTGAAGCTGTAAAACTACGCACATTTTTATTTGGTTCTAATTTGAATGCCTCAATTTGTATTTTAACGCAAATTCTGAATTATCTCTACAGTTAGCTTAACTTAACTTAACAGGAAAACAGGCACACTCAGGGTTAAACACACTTCTGGGCATGTGCACTTCTCCAAAGAACTGGCTTGCACCTGTTTGCAACAGCGATGCCACAGGCCAAAGTTTCCCTTCAGCACTGCGGGGAGGGGGTCCAAGTATCAGTTTGAGTATTGTTCACAATGCGAGGGCTGACATCATGCCATGTGAGGTCACCTAAAACATCTAAAACCACTTCCCCAAGGGTGGGAAGCATGTGGGAGTATCCACTGAAAGTTGTTGTTTTCATGAAACAGATTGTTAACCATTAACAAAGACATTAGCCTAAACACACGGCCAATCCCACACAATCATATGGGAATAATTACATTTTGGTGAAGAGAGGGAAGTGATTATAGAAGATATGACCAAACTAAAGTGACTTTAGAGAACAGGGACTTTTTACTTAGACTGAAAGTATTTCCTCATTTGTTTCATTTTTAGAGTCTGAGCAGCCACAAAGCCACAAGTTTCAATTTTCCTTATGAAATTAATGCGACCTGCTTATTGTTTGTCTTTATCAAAACAACAAAGAACATCCTTATGAAAAATGTAATTGTTAGAATTAAAGTAAAATAATAATTTTAAAAAGTCACTTGCATGTTATTTATTAGTTTACATATGGTTTTAGCATAATATGTAAATAATGAGATCAAAATTAAATAAGCAGTAGTATAAGTAATCATTGCAATATTTTTTCTTTTAGATTACTTTAAAAACTTTTCTTTCTTTAATTTGTTTGTACAGATTTGTGTAACTCACACAGCAGCATGGTCTGCGCTTACAAAAATATAACAATCCCCTATCTGTTAAATGTAAACTTTTCTGACAAATGAGTTGTAAAAAATATCTTTCAGTTATCATCAGTTGGTAAATGTAATTTATTCATTAGATATGACTAAATGACATTTTGCTGCTGCTGTTTTGCAGTAGGGCTACGCTGAAGTTGTCTTAACTGTTTCCTTGTTTTGTCTGAGGTCTCTAATCATAAGTGAAAGTAAAACAATATAGATTTCAGGTACTTTCCTAACAGCTTATTGTGTTTCAGCAAGACGTAATTTTCTTTTTTACTTATTTATACAATATAACATTCATCGTAACTTTACTTATTTCTCATTGTCCGCAAATGCTCCCAAAGAGAACTCTTAGAGGGTGACAGCAAAAATTTTTGGTAAGATAAAACAGGTTGGCACAGGCGATCTACAAAAACACAATTTTTAGCAATTCTGGTAAAAATGTGCTAAAAAAAAAAAAAAGGAAAAAAAACTTTGATATAACTTCATTACTGAGTTCTTAACACTGTGATTAACTTGAATAAATATAAATCACACTAATTTTTACTTATGTTTATGTAAAAAAATTGTATTAGGGGAAATCTGAGGAGAAAAATAGCTGTCAGTTGTTCTCTGGACAATTTTTATATTACTTATTTATCACTGAGAGAACCACAGGCGGCTAATAACACTGAAGTCGGTATCTGATTTGAAGATTAAAATATGAATAAATAACGAACTATTTTCCTTTTTGAAGGAAAATTTTTACTAAAGTTTGACATTAATGTCGACATAAAGAAAACCGTTTCCAAAACTTTTAGTAGTATGGCGACCTTAGATTGATACGATTGTGTTTTAAGCTCATGTTATGTTACCTTTTAACAAATAGAGATTTATTTGGGGCAGAAAGAGATCACTTTATTGAACGTAGAGTGGCAGATTAAGGGTCTTGCCCAGCGTGCCATCCACACATGAACCACCTCTGGCACCAATGATTTTAATTTAATTTTTATATAAATGTGGCATTATGCCAGAGGAAAAAAGGGAGTAATTATAATGTTGTTGTTTTTTTACACATCCTTAGTGTGTCAGTAAATATCAACAGTATAAGCATATTTCAAACTGCAAACATCAGCGGAAACACTGTTGATGTAGAAAATTCTGACTTTCATTTTTGTTGATGGCCTCCAGCCTTATTATAGCTAGAAAGTTGAAGAGCAATCCATGATCTCTGGGGATCAACAATTTTAACCTCAAGCTTATTTAAAGCCCAAGTTTATTTTAGTTTCCTCTAAACATGTTAACCACGCGTAACAGCAACACCCATTTATCATCTATGTTATATTTGAAGCATGACAGCTGCACGTTTTGTTTTTATCAAAAGTAACAGAAAATCCAGCTGAGACCGGATTATTCAGAAATATCAGCTGACAAAGAATGAAAACCTCTCGAGCATCACCATCTCTCTGAGCCCTGAAAACTCGAGACGTGTTTCTGCCTCTTGGCTGAGCCAACAGCGTCTTGGTTCCTGTCTAACCGTTTCTGCCTCTCACTGATCACCTGCTGTTTCTGAAGCTCAGCGACATCCTCCCAAAACAAGCAATGAGCTGTTTATGGCTATTAAAGATGGATTCAACATAATCTATATCTGCTTTTAGCTGCAGGAGGAAAGGAAGCAGGCGTGTTTACCTGTAAATCCTGACTATAATTTGGTGGTAACACAGCAAATAATGGGGTGCGTGTAAATCTGCAGGCTGTGTGTTTTCAAACAGAAAAACTATTTATCATCACAACCTTTTGGTGAAATATGTCATTTCCTTGCACTGTGTTAGCCTAGGATGTAATAAAACTGTAAATGAAAAGAAATGTAATATAAAAAAAGAAGCTTTCAGATGACTAGATGAATTTAAACCAGATGAAGAAAAAATAAGACGGTCCGCCTGTTCCTCCCACTGAGCCGAGCTTCAGACAGACACCAGCGCAAGATGAGAAACTGGAGAGGAGCCTCATTTCATCAAAGTCCACAGACGGACCGGAGGAGGGAGGAACAGGGGAACAGGCATGAAGAGAAAGGATCAAGGTGCTCCGATCTAACAGCGACATGGTGACTGCGGGGCATTATAAAAAACACTCCCAGCCAAGCCTCCAACATGGCACACAGCTTCAAACACGCAGCACACCAAAGATAGAAAACATGGCAACAACCCAGAGACTGTCACATCAACAGATTGCCTTATTTACTAACAGCTGCTTCTCACCTCATGCAAAATGTAATGTTTGCCATAAAGAAGAGGCTAAAGAGGGTAAGCATGTGTTGATGTATGAAGAGGATCTAAACACTGAGCATTATGCATATGCAGGGTAAAATGTTGCCATTTCACAACTGCATTTTTTCCCCATCACACTATTCCTGTGGTTTAAAGTCCTTTTAATGAAATGAAAGCGTAGCACTCAACACGGTTTTCTGTAAGTGTATGAAGTGAAGAGCAACGCTTTCACTCCCCCCTTTCCTACTTGCAAGAAAAACAAATTTGAGACATTTCCAGTAAAAAAACAAAACGTCATTGTTTAGATATTAAAGGTGCTCCAGTTAAAGCAGCAAACTGCATACTAACTACCCAAATTAACCATCTAAACTCTGCTTGTTGCACTTGTGTTATACTTTAAACACACACACACCAAAGTTGGGAAAAGTGGCAGCAAGCCAAAGATGACCATCTCACTAAATTGCCTATTTTACTAATAGCTAAAAGGCCTAATATTTGTCATATAGAAAGTGGCTGGTGAGTGCTGAAGTACGGTAATATGTGAGGGTGCTACCCATCTCTTTTATTAATGCTGTACTGTAAGTTCATAAGAGATGAGTAGTAGTCTGTAAAGCAGCCAACTGCAGGCTAGCTACTGGAGTTAGAACAAGAAAAGGCAAAATATTTTAAAGAACTAAAAAGCTAATACTAAATGCATTTGTAGGTTTTGCTTTAATCTACACATTAGAAAGCATAAGAATAACCATAAATAACAAATGTTTCAGATAGCATTATTATTACATTGTATCATTTTAGCAGAAGTCATATCCACAATTTCTTGAAAAATTAACCATTCTATGTATGATTTCTGTTTTTGGTTGACAAAGCATTTTTTAACTGAATGCCAGAGAAAGTGGCAGAGGGATTTGGTTTTCCCTTCCTCCACCTGTTGCTACACACTGCCGTTCAGCTGGTTAACAGAAGGCTACTTCTGTGCTTTCAGAGAACGCCAACATTTTAGATGCCTAAGGTACGGAAACTAAAGAACCCGTACCCACAAAACTTCAGTGCTTTTTAAAAGGTAGTTGGCCAGTTGTTAGATCATGATAGATGTTATTGTTTCTATGTGTGTTTCTGAGGAATTCAAGGTTATACCACTGGAATCGCATAATGTCCAGTGCCTACGTGCTTAGCTTTGATTATTGGTTGAATGCCTTCTGAATGTGGTATTATAATTTGCTATGAGTGTTGAGAGAAAATACTGGGAAAGCAGAAAGATAAATGTCAGAGGTTACCAGACTTATAGTCACCATTTGCACCTCTACTCTTTACCCCAAACCTTTCATATCCAAGTATTTCTTCCAAAGCAGTTTACCCTTTTTGGAAACAAACCAACTCCCAGAAAAGTGTGTTCCCTTTGTTGTGTCTTTCTTTTTTTATTATGGCTGACTTCTTGTTACCTTTGAGGACGATGGGGTCCTTGCCCTCCCTCCTCAGTGATTCCAGGACCACATGCAAAGGCTGCGCAGATGTCAGCCTGTTGGGGTCTGTGGTGCTCTCGTCATAAACCACAATCTCTTTGGAAAAAATGCCCTTAAAGGAGTCCTTCCCCTCACGGCAGGAGATGAGGTCCAGCACAGTGATCTTGCCTTGTTGCAGCCGGCGCCGACTGATCTTGTCGGAGCAGTTGATATGCACAGCCCCACGGATGTGGCTCTTGTTGTACTCCAGGAAGGGCCGGCAGTCAATGATGACGGGGACAGGCCCGATGGGGTGCCCCAGCGGGCAGCAGGTCATCCGCTTGGCCAGCTCATTGGGATGGATGACCCTCAGGGAGGCTAGGGGCTTCAGCTGGCCCTGGGTGAGGCTGGGGGTGCTGAGCGCTTCATGTTTGCCGACCATCGGCGTGGGCGGCCCGGCATAGCTGAGGTTGGGGCTGCTGGCGCTCACCTGGCTGTGGCCGAGGCTCTGGCTGTCCTTCTCATAGGTAGTCACAGAACAGCAGCTGGCACTGCTGCATCCACACGACAACGAGCGCGTGGAGCCCTTGGATGAGGGCATATACGTCACAAGATTGGCCGTCGCCCGGATCTTCACCACGGTGGTGCTGATGACTGTGTCGCTGCTGCTGCTGCTGGTGACTGAGTCCAGGTAGCTGGTGTCTAGGCGCAGTTGGAGTTCCTGAGGTCGGATCGGCCTTGGCAGCGCCACCACAATTCTGTCGTCGAGGGGAGATGGAGGCATGGGGAGGCCGAGGGCTGGACGTCTACGGAGAACTCAACAAGCCGCTCTACAAAAGGCAGGGACAAGCCACATGAAAGACTCTGACAACTCATCCGCTTTACTGACAGATCAACATGCAAACTGCAATGTGAACAGTGGAGCCAAATATTAGCACTGTCAACACCTGCAGGGGCTACACCCAAGTTAGAAGGAAAATTTAGGAGTGATTGACTGACCACTAATAATAAACAGTGAGATCATCAGAGGGTGTACTGTAACTAAATCACTGTGGGAGCAATTAATATGAATCATCCCCCAGATACTGTACATCACATATGTGTGTGATGTTGAATTTTTCATGCCAACTCTGCTCCGTCTGACCCAAAGCTTTTAGAACAAGAGAAGAAAACACTGCATCAACGCCATGCTGCAGCTTTGTCTCTCACCCAAATAGAAAGTCAGGGTAGGCTATCAGAGGGGGGAAAAAAGGGATGGCAATTCATTTCTGATCAAAGGGGTTTTTTTTAATAAGCATGTCGTCCTGGCATGTTATATAAAGACGCCCGCCTAGAGCTGTGCCTGTCCCGAGCATTGCCTGTGCAGGTTCAGCAGAACAGAAGCAGTGATCATTCATGACCAAATTCATTGAAGAAACCGGCAGGAGAACGTGCCGAGAATGTGATAAGGCAGAGATGAGGAGAGCTGCAGACTGAAGGAAATCCAATTTTACAGCAGCATGTGTAGGAAAAAATATATATATTCTGATGCCGAGGCTGAATTCAGCATTTTTACTGTAACTTTGGTACAATAAAGAAATAAAAGCTCAATAAAACACGCTTCTGAAATAGTAAAAAAAAAAAAAAAAAAAAAAAAAAAAAGGCATAATAAAACACTCCTTTGATATTCAATTCATTATTTATAATCGCTCTACGTCTGCGCGTTTAAACAACAACTTGCGACACTGATAACTTGTATTTTGCGCTTACCGGTGAGTGTCGGGCTTGACTGTAGACTGATTTATTATCTCCCCCCGCTGACCGCGCTGCCTCCATTCAGTCCTTCCCAGCCTTGTTGTGGATCGGCAACATTTTTTTTTTTTATTGGTACTTTTACCCTGCTCTCCTACATATAATATTGAAGGAAGTCTGCCAGAGATATTGACGAGACTGTGAGCCAATGCGCGTCTTCATTAATATGAAATACGCTTTCTATGCGTACAGTGAGGCCCGGCCTTGCGGTGGGAGGGGCCTGCGGAGCTGCGTCCCTCCGTGGGGAGGATGAGCAGGGACGGGGCGTGGGGCGGTGTGGCTTGAACTGCCTCCAGTCCCAGACACGAGGTAGCATGATGTCACTGGCAGCCAATCAAAGGACTCGCCTGGAAGCTTGAGGAAAAGAAAGCGGCGCGTTCAGGTGCGGCTCGTAAACCCCAAATCCACAACTCAATGGATTGTTACGGTCAGTAAGAATTTCTTTTTTCCGCTGTGTTTTTATCTGAAAAGAAAGTGAAAGCAACTCAGATACTTTTCCATAAGTAATACTTACTTTTTATTAAATCATAGTTCCAAATGCATTTTGTGACTGTTAGTTTTAAAAAAAATTAAAAAAAATAAAAAAAATTATATATATATATGCAACCTCACCGAACCTCACCTGACCTGCGGTGAGGTTCATAGCTGGTGAGGCACTGACTTAATCATAATCAGATTTACAAATATAGACCCCCTGCATGTAATTTTTTTCCTCTTTAAGAGGAAAAAAATTACTTAAGCTAATTTTCTTTTACCATCATTTTCAAGTTGACCACATAATGGCCAACCATGCCTAACATGACTTAATAACATCTTCCTCTTCAACAATCTGACATAAACTCAAGATTTGTGGAGCTCTCACCCTGATTTTTCTTCACCTGAGTTAATTAATATAGTTTTTAACCAAACTTTGCTTTTAACCTCTTTAATGCTTTATTCCTGACCTTTAGGTTGCATTTCTTGATCTTCGTGATGCTCTTTTTTCACTAGTGTTCTGTAACACACCTCTAAAACATTTACAGAGCAGCAGTTACACATACAGGTGGACTCTTTTTAATAACTAGGTGAGTGGGTTTTATTTGTAGATTTTACTGTAAAGGGGCCACATTTTAGATTTTTATTTAGAAATTATGACCTACCTCATGTTGGTCTATAATATAAAATTTTACTGAAAAACAGTGGGGTTTTGTGGCTGGAAAAAAGCAAAATATGTAGAAGTTCAGGTTATGTATACTTTTGCCAAGCGCTATGAGTGTGATGTTTATTCTCTGGAATTTTAAGGTAATGTAATATAGAAAAGAAATTGTTCCAGTTTCCCAGTATCCAGCCTTTGTACCTCCTTTCTTTCCAGGCTGAGAAAAAAAAGTAGGAAATTATTTATAAATTGCCTTTTGGCTGCTCACACGTAAACTGCTAATTAGCTTAAATATACCTAGTCAGTGCAACTGGATCAGAAATTAGCTTGCAAAATGGAAACCACTAAACTATAAATACTGTATGCACTCACTGGCATCTACATTTAACATTTTTATTTACAGACTCTTGTCTATGATGGCTCACACTTCCCCAGAAGTGTTAATCATATGCTAGAATAGCTTCAAAAACCTCTGCAACAGCCCACTACGCTTTTTTTCAGACTGGGTATTTCCATGCTGAACTTCTCAAAAGAAAAAAAAAATCCAAGTTTTTCTGCAGTTTAAGAGGAAACGTAGACACCCACTGCAGGGATCCATTTCAGGGGTATCAGGTGGACCATTTTTCTTACTCAACCAAATCAGCCCTGGTCTCAAAGGGTCCGAAGAAACTTAAAATAATTATAAATTCTCTCTTATGGTGGTGAACCAGGCAACTTCAAACTGGGATGTCTTTGTTTCAAACTGTGCCTCAGAAGATTTATTTCATTTTCCCATTTGAATAGCTCTACTGAAGCCAACATTCACCTTTACAATGATATTATCCTGTATAATGTTATGTCATCACCCCTCTAAACCTTTGTTTAATGGTGCAGCAAAGTTATATAGCACAGCGAACCGAATGTCCTTTATGCTCTTCGGTCATGGACACGTTGTCTGTTCAATAATTTGCATTTAGTTGAGTCATGAACAGAAATTTGAACCTGCTCTGCTGATTCCTTTTTTTTGCCGCAGGCATTTTTTAAACCCTGCTGAGCATTTCGTGTTGTGATCTCGATGGGATATACGATTCTAGTGTGAGCAGTCTGAGTTTCTACAGAAAGATTGGTTCACACTGATCATGCTTTGACTTCTGTTTAACATATTCCAATTTTATTCAAATCATAAAACATGTTTTAATGTCTTTCTAACCCACATTTATGATCAAATTAGTTAGATTTAGATCCAGCTTTTCAAAGTAATGCTCTTTTTAGGTCACAGTTCACAAATCTTTCATTTTTTGTAAGCAAAGTAGCAAAAGCTAACTTTCAAAAATTAAAGATAAAGATTGCTAAATATGAGTCAAGAATCATATTTCCCAATGCTGGGCTTCCATGGATATTTAAATTACATAAAACAAATTAAAGCTAAACTTTTTCAGCCCACATTAGTGCATCTCAATGATTTAGAATATGTACAACAATGAAAAGTTGATTTATTTCAGTTCTTCAACTAAAAAAATTAAACTAACAAACTAACACTAAGTAATATATTAAAAGTTTTTATTTGTGTTCATTTTTATGAAAATGATTTAAAGATAACGCAACAAAAATTAAGTTTATCTGAAAGGTATACCAGTAAAACCAGTAAAAACTGCATCAATGCAGCATGGCATAAAATTTAATTGTTATTCTCAATCTTATATTGCAGTCTTTTTCATGCCCTTTGGTCTGTATATGTCTATAAAATTACAGATTGTGGCTCCACATCAAACAATAGTTATTGTGACTAGGCTTTTAATGGAGTTACAAATCTGTACATCCTTACATAAGCCTATGGAGAACATGCTTTCAGTCAAGAAGTACACAGAGACCCGTGGTCGGTTGGCAGACAGCTTCTGTGTGAACCTGAAAGTTGGCAGCATGAAAAGACCAAAGATGTGAAAGTCTGAAAGGATGAAGGGGCAAAGAATCAGCGTTTATTTTCTTAACTGTTTGAAGAAAAGGAAAAACATTTAATTGAAGTAATTTTTCTCTTGCACAATGCAACAAGTAAAATGTTCTTCCTGTTGAAAGTACAAAAAGTAAGGGTAATTATACTTTTAGGTTGCTGTGTCAATGTGGTTTAGCTATGTATGTCATATTCTCACCTCATATCCTCATATCACAATGTCTTATTTTTCAGTCTGAGTCACAGTTATATCACAGACAGCGGAAATCTACTTCTTCACCTCACTTACTCATTTGAAAAGTCTGAAAATACCAATTGCCTTTTTTTTCTGAAGTGACAAATACATTTCGCTTTAGTATTTGCTGTGATGCTACAGGTCAAAACACAAAGAAGCAAAACACAATGCCTCCCTTGTGAAAGACAACACAACTGGCTTGTATGCAGGACAGGCAGGAAATATTATTAGTTGTAATAAGTAGGTGTCTTTTGGCAACAGCCCTGTCGAGTAAGTGCCAAGTTGGCTGACTGCACAGCCGCATATGATGGGACCGGTGTTACAGCGAAAGGGTCCTGCTGGATTCAGTCCCCAAAAATAATCCCCAGTAGTCCATTTATCCCCTCTGGCAACCTGAAACCATGCAGGGTATGTGTTATTGCTTCTATTATTAGTTTACTGTGTAGTTATTTATAAATGGACACAGCTGATCGGTAATGATTGGATTTCCAAAGACTCCTGTTACACCATGTGTTAAGGAGAAAGAGAACAAACAAGAGACCTAACTTAGTTTATGATATTATCATGTTGCAGTCAGCTAGTATTTTCAATTTGTGAATTGTTAGTCATAAATTGCCATTGCCTTTTCATGCGATTCCATTCAATTCTCATTGCCCTTCAGGACTCAGACTGGGCTTTCTCCCATTGAGATGGATTTCTCCGGTAGAATTTCTGGTAAGCTTCATAGTGTTGAACTGGCACATTGCATACGTCATTGCCAAATGTAAAAGTTTATAACTTCTACAGGGTCTAATACAGGAAGTAATCATTTCTCAATAGCCGAGGGTATGGCAGTGGCTAAATTATGTTCTGTAGTTGTTTTACTGTAGGAGGAACTAGTGCAATTCATAAAATAGATGGCATTATCAGGAAAGAATATTAAATTCAGAGAATCTTAAATGGAGATGCACCAATCGACTTTTTTCACCTAATCAGACAGCCGAAGCTTAGAATCAGCCAATACCGATCCGATACAGAAAAAAGCGATGAATTGACTTAAAACATTTCTCTTTTTTTAAACACAAACTTAAATGTACTGGATTACAAATTAATTTTATTACTTTGCAGCCATCCAGCACACTTAAATACACCAGTAGCTTCACAAGCTTGGTCAAACATGTAAAAACAATGCTACTTTAATTTGTTCAGTCAGTGCAATTAAGATATATAAAATAAATAAAAAATTTTAAAAACCTGAAACTGACAAAAGCAATAGGTTCAGTACCTTGTTCAAACGTAAAACAACAACAAAAACTTTCAAATAGTTCAGAAATTCTAAATGTGAAATAATAAATAATAAAGCATGACTTTGCTCAGAGCATAAATCATAGAATTATACAGGATAGAGCTGCCCTTATGGATCGGGAACATTATTATCGATACCCTAAAATGTTTTATAAAAATATATACATCAGGACCTATACAGACATGAATATCGGATCAAAGTATCTCTGGTCTCAAAATGGCTGCCAAGGAGGAAAAATAGCATGTCTTAAAAACACATCCGTATAAATTTACAAATAATGGAGGGAAAGTGATCTGCACAATTCAGGGAGAATTAGTTTGAGATTGTTATTTCTTTTGGAAAACATTTCATAAACCCAGAATGATGACTTACATCTGAGGTCCCTCAGGCCAAACATAAGTAGATATGGTGATATCCAGAAACGGCAGGAAGTCCATTAACAACACTGACATCAGCACTCTCCATAAAATCTGCATCAGAACTCTGCATACTATTCTCTTCTTTTTTTCTTTTCTTTTTTTTGAAGCAATGACCGCGGACAAACTGATTGTATTAATCCCGTGTTTGGCTGAACAAATGGTTCAAATTTAACAACAACATCCCGTCTTCTTACTTTTCTTGTTCACAAAATAAGCGGACTTTTTTGTGCTTTTGAATCCTGCAGCTTGCTGTCTGGGCACACAAACCACACATCATCACCACATCATTACCTCGAGCTGCAAAGCTGACTTGTCCCTAAACAAGTCAGCTGTTGCTTAGCTGTGAATGTGGGGAGCAGTGAAGGTGTAACAGATGCAGGGAGACTTCAACACCCCTCATCATATTGTTACTTTAACAACATACATGGTGATGAGGGGAAAAAGGTTTTTAATCCCACCTTAAAGTGTTTTGCAAAAGGGTTCTCATGATATTTTATTAAAAAAAATTGATTCTTTCATCTCTCTAAATAAGTCATGAAAAAGCACTAAAGTGCTTGGTTTTGTTATCATTAATAACATAAAATTCTAACTTTAAACAGATTGATCGATGCTCTATGAACTGAGCACTTCAACTATCTCACCCTGTATTTCAGGTTTCCTCTGCCCAACCGTTGGTCTAATCTCTTAACAGTTGTAAATTTAAACCAAAAAATATGAATTTGGCTCTACACAGCATTAAAGTGAGGCTTTGCCAGCTAACTAGCAATTTCCAAGAAAACCATTTTAGGTTAGAGGTTGACAGCCAATAACAGGAGCTTTTGATGATATTGTGTCTCTGATAATGAAACAGACTTCGGATGCAAACAGGTTTTGTGAAAATACAAGCTGGTTCCCAGAAGTGCTCTTTGTTTGTTCAGGCACACATGATGTATTTCTATGCAAAACTGCCTCCTGTGAACGCTGTCGCTGGAAAAACAATCTGTCGGCTGTGAGATTAATTTACCCAGATATGAATTGGGAGTGTAAATGTTGTCTGTATTGCAGTGTTTTAATTAGTAATGATGACAGGATGCTTAACTCAATTATGACGGCTTTATCGTAAATGTTGTATACTTACCAGCCCTGTAAATATGTCATTATTTGATTTAACTGCGCTCAAATCAAGGGAACAATGAAAGAGGTTGGGAACAAGGTTTTGGAGATGATACATTTGGATTGTGGTACCACAGAGACCATGTTTATGTCAATGTAATTTAGAGGGACCAATTAATATAACATTAATGTCTTTGGACTCCTCCCACCCACAATGAGAGTGCTAGCATGCATAGTAAGGGAGTTGTTTATTTCGACACTATTGTGCTTTATTATCCTGGATTACGCAGCCTGTTGCCCATGTATTTTGTGGTTCACACTTTGGCTTTTCATCTGTTTAATATAACTAAAAACAATTATTTAAAAAAATAAAATAAAAAAAGTGGTGATTTGAGAAATCTCAGTATTTGTGTTTGCATGTCTAAATGGGAAAATAAAGATTAAGGGTCACAAACATCAAAGTCTGAGAAAAATAATACGCCAATATATCCACATAACTTGGTTTGACATTGTTTTGTGTTTTGGTAATTTGATATTCTAATAGGCTATTTAAAAGTAACTCAACCTATATATGTCTGTTCACATAAATGAACCTGCTGGTGCCACGTTTAATTCCCAACAGGAAGTTATGGTTGTTTTGAAACAATGTGGCTGGCTGACATAGGTTTTAGGTTTGCTCCACACTGCCCCTTGAGCTATGGGCATGTTTAAAACAACACTCAGGGGTGTATTTGTGAGGACTGATGTGGATGAAAACTTTTCTGAAACTGATCCATCTGAACAATGTAATTAAAAAAAAAAAAAAGATGTCAACAACATGACAGGAGTGCTTAGGAATGGAAGTATCCTGTGACTTCCTGTTTGTTTGATTTATAAATATTTGCTGCACTATAAATTAAATTGAATTGAGTTGAATTTTATTTAATTTAATATGAGACAGAGGCCCATATCTTCAAAAAGGTAAAGGTACATCTTCACCAGGGATGTATTGACTATGGGTAGATGGATGTTATCTGGTTTTAATAGAGTTTGATCCTGGACTGATTTTGTTTGTGCGTGGAAAACTAATCCATGGTACATTTATTTTTGGTATGAAGCAAGGCATCCAGTATTTGCTGCTTATGTTTTGGTTTCTTTTTTTTACCTCCACTGTTATGATCTGTGCTTAAAGCACTAAAATATGCTAAAACAGTTTTATTCCTAATCTCTGCAGTCTGTTGCCTTGAGAAACTTGATTTCTGCTGATGAAAGCTTTTCATCATTTCAGAGAAAACTCATTTTAGAATCTCTTTTGCAAGATCTTGATGTGGACTGAAAAAGCCATCTTCCTTTTATAAAATGTCATACAGTGGAAAACATGACAGGGTGCGGTTTTACGTATCTCACATTAGATAATGTGAAAGCTTGATGTGAAACACAGTCATGTGGTCGTGCTTTTTTTGTTGTTGCTCGGCATGGAAAATGTGACTGATCGCGGTGCGACATTCGCTGGCCCAGATGAAAGATCCAAACCACTTCCTGTCTTCAGCAAAGGTGCAGATGCAGAGTCACATTCACAGAGGCAGGAAACTCAACCTTAAGTAACCTTGGAAACAAGTCGTCATACATATATTCATTTAGCAGGGCACATGTGACTGTTTGAATTACAAATCAACTCCCCCTCCCCATTTACTAATTACTGTTTTAGTCTTGAATATTCACCGGACCGCCATCTCTCACCTCATTTCATAAGCTCAAGATTTAATAAATGGAAAAGCGTTACTGCTGATTGCTTCTGAGAGGGAACAGCACAGATGGACACACTGTAGTCTCAACAGCTTGAAAAGCAACATGTCCAGCGATGGCGAGGAGGGACGCTGCCAAAACACTCAACAACCTGTCGACCTTTGCTTCTTCACCTTCTGCATATTTATCAGCTTCTACTTTTAGCATACAACATAGAGCAAGACAGTTTAAAGTACCTCCAACCTCTCGATGAACTATTAATCGTTTTTCTTAAATCTTATTTTGCGTCAGAAGACACTTTACTTGAATGTGCAAGCTCAATAACGATGTCTGACTGTTTGTTTTGAACAAAAAGTACAAAACTGTCAGCCCAGTTTGTCAATACAATCTGGTGTGTCCCTCAGAAGTGCTGTCACACTATCGTGTTTTTTTGTTTTGTTTTGTTTGTTTTACTGGATGGAAATTTTATTTCCTGTCTAAATGTTTACTCTACATTGAAAGCATTTAAAAACACGGGGCGCCACCACTGGACGTGTATTTCATGTTCGAAACCAGTGCGCCGAGAAAGCCCCTCACTTCCTTTTCAGTACAGTGAGGTCACAAAGAGTTGATTCAACATTAAAGTGCTTTGCAAAAATATTGCTATCCTTTCAACTTTTTCACATTGTGTCAAATTGCATTTATATTTCAATGTATTTTACTGGAATCTTGTCATGGTCCAACACAAAGTAGCACATAATTGTCAAAGGAAGAAAAACTACCATGTTTAGAAAATGTTTTATGACTAAAAATAAATTTCAAAATTAGTGCGTGCATGTTTACTTAACATAAAAAGCAATGACATTTTTGTGTAGATGCGTAGATTTCTTTCTAAATTGTAACAATTCTTCTTGGGAATAAATCCTTTCCCTTTAAGGCTGTTTATAACCACCTAGCTAGCAACACATTTGTAAAATAATAATAATAATAATAAAACATACATTCATGAGGTCAGCAGTGATGGTTGCAGCCATAAAATATTCTCTCTGCCAACTACAATTAGATTCTGGTGGAGGATGTAGGCCAACATAAGTTCAATATTTCTTCAAATATTCTTTTTTTATTATTTCATTTCATTAAGAGTTTAATTCCTTTATGTCAGCTGGTTTTCTTTTGTTGTTCTTTTACCTACTGAGCTGCTGCTGTTTAATCATAGTGTCTGTAAACTATACAATAACTAAAATTAGGATTAACTGTTTCCACTGGGTTCTATAAAAAATGGATCTATAAGAACTCTGCATTCAAGATGACCAACTAAGTTTTTGTTGTTTTTTTTAAATTTAAGCTTCATTATTAGTTTCGGCAAAGCAGAAAGTTTTCCAACGTAGTCATTTTTGCTTTATTTTCAATTTCGGTCTGCCACAGCAATAATCGTCTTTAGTTTCTCTTGTGACGTTTTATCTTTCACTTCAACGTTTCAGATCATCAAACAGATTTTAACAAGGTTTTCGGAAATGTATTTATTTATCAGAGTGAAACTCATTTATATTCATCAAACCAAGTGATTTATTTTCAATATTTATTTTTGGTCATTTTAATTATTATGGTTCACAGCTAGTGCGAACCAAAAATTCTGTTTATCAGAACATTTGAATATTACACCACAACAATGTAAAATGATTTTAAGTACAGAATCGTAATATTATGGTTTACACAACCATGGGGAAGACTGCTGACTTGACACCCTCCACAAAAAGCATATCAAGGGAAAGTTGAGTGGAAGGACAAAGTGTGCAAAAGCAACAGCGACAACCTTAGTTGTCATTCTTACAATTATCACTTTAAAAATATCACTCAGTTTGTAATGTGTATTTTTCAAGGATTCAATGATATTTTTTTTCATTGTCATACCGTCTGGCTTGTTTATGAAATTCAGACTCAGGTCCCAGATTAAGACATTTACTACACAAACAATAAATAAATAAATAAATGAATAAATAATAAAGTAATTCATGTGACACATAGATATGTGTGTGAGTGTAGATAATATGAGCTTTTTTCCATTGGAGCTTCTCTTTTTGAATTGAATCACTGAGATAAATTGCTATTTCAATTATATGCAAACTTACTGAAATGCACCAGGGAGTCAAAACAGACAAAGTATTTAGATCTATGAACTGTGTGCAAAGGGGACAACATTTTTAACACATTTCAGACGTCATCTTGTGGTTTACACCACCTCTGAAACTGTGTGACAGGGGGTTTCCAGGTGGGTGTAAAGGACAACTAAATTTAGCAGAATAAACCGGTTGTATGCAGTCAAAGTCAGAAGAAAAATCATGTTCTAAATATACACCAAAGTTTCTCCTGGGAGCGTTGGCTGTGTGCGGGGAAGCCTGCCACTTTTACAGATTAACAGGACAGGGACGGTTTACATTTAACAATAACAGCTCCAACTCTGAACTCATAACATCTCATACGTTCCCTGAGTTTCTACAGTCTGCTCTGTGTTAGGGGCTCCTGCTGGCATGTTCGCGTCGCCAGAGGAGCAGTGACTCATCCTCATGGTCACCAAGGAGCGACTAAATATTATCCAGTACATATAATCATATAATGTAAACTTTTGGTCACGTTTAAGGTGAATAAGCTAAGTGAGGAAGTGGATATCTGTTGCACATTTTTGGGATTTCCATCAATCTTTTAACTAAATGTGTGAAAATGATCCCTAAAAGAGGAGATAATTTCATTCTTCCCGCTGTTGGATCTCGATTTAACTCTGACCTTAACCCAAAGGGGAACTGCATCATCCCCTTGGGGATTTTTGATGATGCCCCCGCATATTTATGCTCATCTGCTTTATTTGGGGGGCCACTTCTGAGGTCATTACCTAAATTTCTCTGCTTCAACCATCAGGTTGTCGGCTGTTTCTGCTCCCCCTAAACCTATAAACCCAACTGACAGATAAGAAAATATAAATAACAATGACTCTCTCTGCACCCAATGGTAATCATGTCTAAATAGCAACAGTTTCTAGGACAGTGGGAGGGTCATCTGCTGCACGGCTGTGCAGAAGCCAGGACATTTTAGGTTTCTCCCACAGGAGGCTGAGCTTTATCCTCCGTTTGCAGCTGTCATCCTGCATTCAAATAGAACTGCTCTGGTTTAATACGGTCATGTCCGAACTGTCAGTAAATCACAGAAAGATCCGTTCTATCAGCTTGTGTTTTTCTCTGCAAGTTTTAATTGAGATTTCATTCATGACCTCAGTTGTAAGGTAACATCCCCGTATTACTCTAAACAAGCTGTCAGAAGCGTAAAACGCTCCACTTCCCGAGTGAAAGACGGATGATTTTTGCAGGAGAAAAGTTTCCTCATACAGCAGAATAGTTCCTTTGCTGCCTTTCCAGAGCAAAGCTTAACAGATGTTCTTTGGTGGAAGCAAAGAAATGTAAGGCATTAAAGTCTGTCTTCAACAATAAGTAATTCCTTCAAATTTGATGAACTTCATTGTGCAAATCAATGCTGAAATATTTATTTCCAACACTTTTAAGTCCTTTTGAAAGAGTTTCAAAGTTTAAAAGTTTCCGTGAAGATCACTAAACTAAAACAATACATCAGATACAAATTAATATGCAAAACAGTCTTCTTCTACATTTCCATACTGGAGGGGGATAATTTACATTTGGTCTGAATTTCTCCTTTGATTGTCTGACTTGTTACTAACATTGTTAATGTTTAGTAAAGTAATTTTTTAAACATTATTTCAGTGGTAGCAGGACGATAAAACTGTGTGTAAATGTGTATCAATAAAACATGAATATATAACATTTTGGTCCTGCCCTATTGAATGGGAACAGAATGATACTAAAATACACTGAATGTTAATTTTCATGAATGGAAATTTGTAACGTGTAAAATCGTCTTAAAGGGATAGGTAGTGGGGTTATTTCGCAGCTGTGAACATCATGTAAAATTGCATTTTAAACCTAAAATTGTGTAGCAAATGTGATTTGACAATCTCTACAAACATTTTCTTATAAGAATTTATGCTTTTTCAATCTTTTAGCATCATTCTGAATATCAAAACCATGATTCCACTATCTTAGGGGACCCAGTAATTGAGAAGATCTACGGAAACTATTTCAAAACGATTTTATAGGTTTTCAGGGATTAATATTGAGTCATTCACAAGAATACCTGTTAGAGTTGCTTGTGTTCCCACTATACTCTTTCTTCAGTATCTCATTGGCAATGTTTGCAGGTATCAACCAGCAACTTAGAGGTTGGCAACAAGACTTTTGTAGTCTGGAATCTTAAAGAGTTTTTGAAACCAATGATTTAGAGAGAACAACCTAATGAGTGTGTGTGGGTATTGCATTTTGTGTTTACATATGTATTTAGACATATGTAAACCCAGATATAATGGAAAATTAATTAACCTGTGTTTATTTCTTTTTTATTATTATTTAATAATGAGGGTCCATCTGAAAATATGGTATGAGTTTGCGGGGTAGGAGTTCATAAGTTCCTTACTTCTTCCTACTCCTTATTGAGCATGTTAAGATTATTGTATTACAAAAATATGTCTCTTTTCAATTCCTTGTTCATGTGTGTAATTTTTTACTTCTATTATGTTGGAAATAAATAAATAAAAATAAGATAAGATTATTCCTGCATCCTAACCCCCCTTGCTGCAGCAGCTGACACTTGACTATTGAACTGGATGCCTCCTGATGAGATAAAAATCTCAGTGATATCTAATTCTCAAGGGTTTGTTTAAGAAATGATTATTTACTTACAATTTTGAATGTGAAAAGCTTATAAAGTAAAAATACTTAAACACAAAAACCTGTGTGTTATATTTACTAACTCCCAATTACACACAACAAATCAAAAGCAACAAAAATCCAGATTTCTCCATTTCTATGAGCAAAGTACAATACCCTTCCTCCTCTGTGACCACAGTCTGATAAGGTGGAAGCCCACAATGCAGCAAAGTTGATGAGTATGCAAATGACTGGAGTTAGAGAGAAAGAACAAAGCATTGAACTGAAAGCACAGAGGCAGTAGTGGAGAATGATATGTGTCATTTGGTGATGTCATGCCTCCAAACGTCCATGGTGGCAGCGGCGGCGGTAACAGCCTGAGTCACAGAATGACATCAACGCTACAAGCTGTCAGACAGGTTGGAAAAGGGCTTAGTCCCACAGTCCCATTGTTTGCTGGTTAATGCTGTTATTCAGCCTGCTGAGGGCCTTAGCATTTGTTAATCTGACCTAACACACAGTTAAACACAGCACAAAGACACACAAAACAGCTAATTTAAAGGCCAGCGTAGAGAAAGGCCAGCAGCGAAATGTCAGCTTGCAGCTCACCACCGCAGCCTTTTGAATGCAAAAGAAGAAGCAGAAATAAAGGTTTACAAGCCGCCAGACTCGGCTGAGGTGGCAAAGTTTAATTTGGCTCCCTCATTATAAAACTGTCTTCATATTTGCCCCTTTTCTGAAAATCAATTATATAATATCCATAGAGCACTTTCAGTACAATCAAACCTTAAGAATAAGCACTGCAAATGACCATCACACCAAAACGTTTGAAACTATGCAAATAAAAAAATAATAATAATCTGAAATTTTATTCAATTAATGTCATAAATGTAGAACTAGGGAAATGCAATTGAAACTGTCAATGTGAAAACACTAGATATAAATAATAAAAAAAATCCAAAACACCCAAAAGTACTCATAAAACAAACAACAGATAAATAGAAACATAACATTTTATGTTTATATTTTTGAAGTCTGAAGTGTTAAAAATTCAATAGAACCAAAAAAAAATAAAAACTTGAAATATGTAAACATGGATGAATAAAATAAAACAAATGATGTTAAACTATAAGTCAGGATAAATTTTTAGCAAATTTGTGGAAGTGTAGGCTTGTAGAGTAAAACCCAATCAGATATCAGGCTGGACTGTGACCGTTACTCCATTTCAAAATCAATGAAAACACCTTCAAATCAATTCTTAACACACAGAGATTGTCAGTGCAGATTCCCTGGTGAATAATGGGAGTCTGACTGAGGCTACAGTGTGAAGGAAGTTCTGGGTTTGTAGATCTACAACACGAAGAAGTGATCCCATAATCTTTCTCTCTGCTTGCGTTAGTGAAAATGTGAGCAGGTAATTAAAAGATTGTCATTTGATTTTTTTGAAAAATATGTTTCAAAAAGCCAGAATGTTTGCCTCCTAATCCAAAAAGATGGTCTCATCCAATGAACCTCTCAAGGCCAGCTGAACAAAGTGAGTGGAATCAACGAACTAACTCACTCTATGGTTACCTAGCAACAACCTTTTGAGTAACTTGTGGTTACCTAGCAACGACCTGTTGAGTAGGTAGCAGTTAAAGGTTGCCTCATAACTGCTTAAAAAGAGAAACGTTGTGAAGTGAAAACTGTGGATGAAACAGGAACGATCACGTCATCAGTTTGGCAGTATTTTATATATTCATAACAAAAAACTAACTATTATCAATATCAACTGATATGAAACAATCATATCATCCTGCCCTAGAGCATCTTCTACTAAAATAAAGGCATCTATCTCCTTGCACTGAGCAACCTGTCAGTACTGTATTAGAATTATCAATATGAGAAAAGCAGAGTAAATGAAGATATTATAAAACATGAAACAAGAACATGAACTGTCAATTTGTGTCTTACACTTTCGCATGATATTGATTGATTCCAAACCATTTGCCCTACTAAATTTGAGAAAACAATGGGTCATGTAGTTTCTTTTTCAAGCAGTTGCGTGGCAAAGTTCTGGTGAGCTTTAATCTACCAGAGTTCACGGTTTGTTCACAGAGCGCTAAAAGCTTTTTCACCGATCAATTAAGTGACCCATCGGCCTTTACGCATTAAATATCTGCGTGACAGATTTTAACTGATGACAGCCAATCCATCTCCATCACCTGGCAGCAGGCAGACACACTGGTGGGTGAGAGGAAGTCACAGAGAGATGGATGAGTAAAGGCAGAACTACATAGACAGACAAACAGACAGATAAACTGATAGACTGAGTGGTTACCCACTCCAGCTTCCACGTCAGTCCAAAACGCATCAGGCTTCGCAGTATTTTCCAACCACTCAGTCTCCCCCCCATGCAGGCCGAGTTTGCTGACAAAAACAAGGCTTCGTTAGGTCAGCCAGACGTTGTTGTTTAGTGGTTTGTGTTCATTACAAAGAAATACAAATGAGTCAGTGGGCTCATACAGTACACACTCACATGAGTCACTGAGATCTAACCTGCAGCTTTCTGGAGAATCGCTCAGCTCTGACACCTACCTGGGATCACGTAAGCAGAGTTTCAGAACAACCATAGAATAAACACGACGTTCTTTTTGTGTGTGCTGAAGAATGTCATCACAAACCAAACAGCATAAATATATCCATTACAAATGAAATTACAGATTGAAAATCAAAGATTACATGTTTCCTGAAAACTGCTGCCGTTGTGCCTGTGTACAGAGACAGGAAAGGGCCAGAATAAAAGGATGACATCATGTAAACATCCACAAGAGAAATGGCTTCAGAAGCCATTTTAATCTCCCGCATGTAGGGATTTTTCTTATAAAAACAGGTAAAATCAAATGTCAACATCTAAGAGCTTCAAGCAACAATGGAGATGTACTTTACTACTTTAATTTATAGTTTTTGCAATATATTAGCTGTAGTGCCTTCTGTGGGAATGGACAATAGCTAACAGCTCTCCACTGTTAAGACGTTCAGTTTGACTTTTACACAGGGATTTAGGCTTAGAGTATTTAGAGGAACAAGCTGTGGCTCAAGGAGAAAGTTTTTGTTGGTTTGAAAGTCTATGTAAAGCCCAGTTTAATAAAACAAGAGACTTAATTTTGAGTTCCCCACACTTATTGTTGATTTTCGTGAAGACTGTTCAGAAAACGTTGACACAACTTTGGATGTCGTCTTGTAATTCTGCTCTTTGCTGTTAAAACGCTGGCATTTTTTTAAAATTCCAGTTTATTGATGCCTTATGTGGTGATTATACTGTTTGACCTTTGAATAAATAAGTGCGTTTGTTTTTTCCTCAATGTAATCAATTTCTTTTGCATAAGATAGGACATTGTTTTATCATCAAAACTTGTTCCATTTATGTCATAGTACTATTCTCTAACAAGCCTCTACAGTCTCAGGTGCAGAACAACTGTACTGTATTTACAATAGGACATTTTAACTGGCAACTAGTTTATCTGGATTTTATTTAGGGGGATCAGTGTAAAGGGTGCTAAAATACATAGGTAAATTTTCTGATTTTTATTTGTAAACGCTTGTTTTGGAAAGCTATTTATCATTTTCCTTCTGTTTTACAGCTATGTAGGACTTTGTATTATTCTAATACATAAAAACTCAAGATGAAACATTTAAGTTTGTGCTTGTAATGTGTGAAAATCCCATAAAGTTTAACGGATATGAAAACCTTTCCAGACATAGGCATTATGAGACTTTAAAGTCTAAGTCCCAAATGTTTTCCCAGTTCTCAGAGCGGAGACATATTAAGACATTCCCATTTAATCATTCCCTACATGTTCATTCATTTGTTACTTTGATTACTTTCTGCTAACATCTGCTTCCCACTTCCTGGAACCGTCCTCAAAGCTTTGGTCTTCATCAACTTGGAAAAACCCTGTTTTTGAACTCGCGTGATTGAGTTGCATTCCACGTCAACTTGTTTTAACCCATTCCTCATAGCTTTCAAGATGAGAAAAAAATATTCTCCTGAAACTCAACACTTGGTTTTATTACAATACGAGCACAACAACGGAAGCAAGAACTCGAAACACTCGTCTCATACTCACAGCAGCGTGGCACTTGGCTTTGTTAAAACATTTCCTCCCTGTTGTGATACAGATGTACTGTCACGACTGTCATCCACGTCTTAATAATTGATGCCCGCCCAAGACTCGTCTCTTCTTCCCCCCCCCATGCTTCTGAATACTCACGCTTTTATTTTCCACTTGTGCTCCACTTGGCTGGCCTCCACAGAGCCTGAAGGAAAGTCACATTTGGATTGCAATTTATCACACGGGGGCACTCAAGAAATTAAATCTCCACCCCCGTCGCCTCAGGTGAACGCTCTGTTGGTCAAGGCGCTTTGCATGTCTGAGTCATTACATTGCTTTTTGCATGTAGAAAGATACAAGGAATGTGTCCTATGTAAGTAATTGTCCGGTGAGGATTGGATGGTGATGCATGTGGAGAAATAAGCCATTTATTCCAGGGCTAAGAATTTACTTCATGCTTGATAAGTGGAGCGCTCCTACAAGTCAAGAGGATCAGTTGGTGTTCACTAGTTTGAATTTTCTTTTTTTTTTCTCATAGCTGGCACACAGCACAAAAAAAAAGAAAAAGAGAAAGGCTAGAGGACCTGGAACATACACAGTTGAGCAGAAAGCAGCTAACACACTTTTTTATTATTCTCCCTAATATATTATTGAAAGCTATTTTTGCGGCTGCACTCTGAGAACAAAGGTACTGCAGTTGTCACTTTCAACTTCACAGACAGAATGGAGAATTTTTCAGAGGATATGCATATATTTTTCTTCTTTGCCTCCATGATGTTTAACAAAACAGAACATCCCTCAAGCATTTTTTGTCTCAACAGCTGCAAGTATTAAAAAAAAGAGAGAGAGAGAGAATATGAAAACCTGGTGTACAAATAGGCCATCATAGGTTTGGCTGAATGGACCAAAAATAAGACTTAAAGCTGACTTTTGTGGGATTTGCATTCATGCATTTTTTAAATCCTGTTTATTTATTTGTTTGATCTGTTGTCGTATTCTGACTGCAGCCTCCTGTCTTATCTTCCTCCAGTTTGTAGGATGCTGCACTGGTGAACACATCAGGATGTTAAGTCCAAATTGCATGGCTGAGTTATCACACTTTCTCTCTCTCTTTTTTTTCACCCTCAGAACCCCCCCATCACACTCACAGAAATGTCGTGCAGAGTTACAGAGATGTTGCACAATGTCGCTCGCTGTGGAAAGTCTGGATTTTAGGTTAAAAATCCTTGGCGCCCTGCAGACCAACCAAGCGAGACCCTGCATGGGACCAGCTGCTCAGCGTATCTATCCTTCTACAAGATGAGCAAGAGTGAAGGTTTGAAAGAGGAGAAAAACTCAATTTCTGTCCAATGCAGAAAAGAAAGAATCGCCCAAGACATCAAGCACAGAACCGAAACATTCCTGCCAACACTGTTTGTTTTTCTTTGCAGAAAAATGCGGCCCGACTGCAAACTGAGACGATGACTAACAACACAAACACACAGTGTTGTATTTAAAACCACAAATTTAAGGTATTTATAGGGCGTTTATGTCATAAGTCAACACAAAGTAGAGCATAACTAGAAAAAGTAGGATAATTGATTTTCAAAATTGCCCATAAATAAAAATCTAAATTTTCAGTTGTATTTATTATTTCATATGTCAAGAATTTTGCGGTAGTTCTCCACCAGATACGCACATCATCTGACACCATTTTCCATTTTTCTTTGCATATTTAGCTCAAGCCTAGTTAGTGTGAAATGTCTGTCAATGTATTTTTCTACAACACACATTTTCAGGTTGATATAAGTATGTGCTTTGAGTAGGCCATACTAACATATGAACTTGCTGTGATCTAATTGCAATTCTCCACATTTAGGGTGATTGAAAGATGAACCTTCACCCTAGTTTCTAGTCTTCTGTGGTCTTTACTAGGTTCTCTTTTCAAGGTTTATCCTGAATTTGGTCTCATTTGGGCAGCGCATCTTATTCCACATTTTTAGTCTGTGAAAACTTTTAATGAGACTTCCTATAGCTTTTTTCTGTCCTTCCATGTTTATGCCATACTTTGTGTTTTGTTATCACATAAAATGTCAGTAAAGGATACTGCAAAGTGTAGTTGTAATGTGACAAAATGTGAAAAATTTCAAGTGGCAGGAATACTTTTCAAGGCACAAATATTAGTTAAGTTAACAGTGATGTCAGAATGAAGATAGTAAAGGCTTTTTAAGGCCTGATTAAAGTTGTCTTAACGAGGCCACATTAAGACACCTTTCTTGATGGATTTTACAAAGAGTACACATTACTAATCAACATTAACATAATCTCCTCCTTCATCCCACACAAACTGGAAACTTAAACCAGTGAAACCAGTTTACCTGTTTGTTCACTGGAAGCAGTACTGAAGTCCCTCCCTCCGCTACACCTGTAAAACTTGTAAAAACAGAAATCAGAAATAGCCTATTTTCATTGGATAGAAATATAGTTGGTATGGTTACTCAAGGAAGGGGAAATAAAGTCCAAAGAGCTGCAAATGATGATATATATATTTTTTTCTTGTTTTTGATTTGATTTACTAGTTCAAAATAAATGTGCGTTTTATTCTGAATGTTTTGTGTTAATGTTATGCCTCCCTATAGATGTTTTTAAGCTCAAATGATGATTTTCTTACTTTAGAAACCAACAAGACCCAATGTGAAGAAGTAACTTTCCCTTTAAACCTAATCGCTAGTTGTGCGGCTCTTGGTAATAACAGTTGAGATCACGTATTAATTTAATTTGGAGGAATTAGACTTAGGTTAGATTACCTTCATCTAAAAGAAATCTTCAAAGGAGCAAATACTTTTCACAGGACTTGGTATATTTCCAGTGATGTTTATCTTCACATTACAACGAGGGGCTAATGACAATAACAGGCTTGAGGTCAAAATGCCAAAAAGATCCTTCAGTAATGCTTCTCTGTCCCACAGGGTGCAGTTGAAGAACCGAAGCAACAGTCAAAATAATTTCCTTTGATTGTTTATCAGGTCACAGATGTGAGGAAAGAGATGTTTACAGTCGGATGTCTGATGACAAAACTTTCCCAAAAGGTCGTCTGGCTCCCTACAACAATTACAATACATTTTATTTGTGTTGCAATGCCGTGTTCGAGGTCAGAACATTTTCATTGTGTCCAGAGAAACTTCTCAAAAACTATGTTGAGGTTTCATTCTGAGAAAAGTAAGCAAACGCCTGATCAGGACACTAAACCTGATCAATTAGAGCGCACAGCCTCTTTTCAAAACAAAGCAAAACCTAATTTCTATTTAAATATAACAGAAATTAAATCTAATTATTAAAAATGGATGGATGACTAGATGCCCTGTCATGTTTCAAAAAGTATCCCCACAGACTAATACTGCTACAACCACGTCTCACCATGAGATAATGTGCCTTGACTTCTACAATACCTATATAGATACATATAATCTAGAGTACAAATAATGTACTCTAGATTATATTACTAGTCAGAAAGAAAGTACTTTCTTCAGCTGCATTCCTGTGATGCAACATGTCAGCAGAACTGACTACGCTGCATGTTTAGGAGACATTTTGCATTGAATTTGCTAACTTGCTTAAGCAAAATGTCTTTTGCATATCTACCTTAAAAGTCAGCCTTAATCTTTGTTTTCTGCCACAATACTATTCACTAGATAATAGCAACGCATTAGTGTTTAAAATCGCTAATCGACACACATTATTAACACTGTTTTTAGGATCCTAAACAACCCACCACAGACACAAGCAGCTGCTTCTGGAAGCAACAAGGGTCATCGAGTACACGTTCTATTGTTTTCAACTCTCAGTGGTCCCAAGCTGCATGAGGGTTGCATCAACCTCTAAAGGCAGACAGTTAATCAAACTGTTGCGTTCTGGAAGAAATCAAAACCCCAACATGCTTTAAATAAGATAGCATGTGAGGGGAACCCTGCACGAGAAACACTTCATTACTCTTGGCTGCTGTGAACAAAATTAACTCTAAAAGTGGAAAATCTGGAACAGAATCCAGAACTCTGCTCTTGATTAGACCATCCTCGTTGGTCCCAGAGTTGTGAATGATTAAACATGTGTCGTGTATTCCCAGATGCCTCTTCCAGCTGCTCCTGTTGTCGGGCAAACGCTTTGGGCTTCGGTTTATGTAACAACTGCAACACATTGAACACGCCTGACTGAGCTGCTGCTGCTGCTTCACTAAAGTTGCAGCGAACCAACACAGAATCACTAAAAACACTTGCTCTTATTATTAATATAAACACAGGTATACTGCTAAATAAAACCTTCTTTTCATGGATGCAAGTGAGGAAAGAATTAAATCTGAAAGCGAGAATCATGTGCACTCAAAAAAAATATTGCTTCAGACATCAGACTGATGAAATTATAATGTATTTATTTCTCGAGATCAGCACAGAAAATGCTGAGAATTTTAAAGTAGGCATGGTGACCATTTGTCATGACAATTAATTAGTTTATTAGAAAACTTCAACCACCTGTCACATGTGCAGCTACATGCATATCATGTAGCTAAAAAAAAAAAAAATATTACTGTGTGAAAACTGCTGTTTCCGTGTGACATAGAAATTAATTATTGGCATTAAAGCCTCACTATAAGTCAGACACACGCCAACATAAAAGCTAGAAAAAAGATCATGTAAACGCTCACTTTTAGAGCTTCTCTCTGTTGAAATAAAATGTTAAAATTCTAACAGAAAAACAGAACAGCTCCACATAGTGGATATTCCAATTTATTGCAAGATTAAAAAAAATTCAGGGCACAAGACATAATTACCGCCACACAAAATCATTTAACGGGTCAGCATCTGCGTCTCAGCGGTGTACCGCAAAGGTCGACCTACGGAGAGAGAAACAACAAACCAATGAAAAGCAGATCTAAAGTACATTCACTGCATTCTGAAATATTTTTATTATACACTTCCATCATTTTCCAAACTCTGAATTCAATCAATAATGATGGGTTAAACAAGTGGTGACAAATTAAAAGACAAAGCATATAAATTTAACAAATCGGTTTAAAAAAAAAAAGCTACATTAACAAATAGATAAATGCTAAAATAGATAATTCTTCTTTTTTCCTATACCTTATCAGAATTAGAAAATGAATAAAAGTACATTTCAGACTTTAAGGTTTTCTTTCCAAGTAAATTTAAGTGTTTATTTATTTGTTTATTTCAAACAGATTTTAAAAACAAAGAAAACAAGTAGGACAAGAGAAAACATGTGCATACATAACCAGGAACAAAATAATTACCTACCGCTATTTCTCTGTTTGAAAAGGAGCAGGAAGAAGTGAACACTTATCTAATCTCAATTTAATGAAATATATTACTAATCGACTCACTAATGACCAGAAATGTGTAATTGAAAACATGCTGTGGTATTCATATGTTCAATTTACTGTTCTAAAGAACCAACAAATAAGTTATATATTAAGTGTTTAGACTAGATCTTATATAAGGTTTATAATAAATGAATGCTCCACGTGTTTTAACAACTATAAAAAATAAAATAAAATAGTGTCAGATCAAGTAAAGTCCACTCGAAACAGCAACCCACTAACCTGGACAGAGGATTTCTGCCAGTGATGCCTTCACCTCGAAAAGCTCGCTGTTCTCCTCCAAGTCTTCCTTTGCATGGAAGCTCGTGAAATGCAGAGCGGGCCACCAGTCGTTCCTTAAAGCCATCTGCCCCTGGACTGAAGTCCCCCATTCTTCCCTGGTGTTATTTAGCACAGGTAAATCAGGTGCAGTGTAGGAAATTTCTGATTAGAAATCTAATTTCCACCCAAGGATGTGTGCGTACTGTTGCAGCAGCTGGTGAATGACGGCATGTAAACACTTCCAAACGTCCAGGTTGCTCCTCCAGCATTGGAAGTCGAGCATGTCAAGGAGGACTCCTAAAGCCTTCTGGGTGTGACTTTGTTTCTCTTTAAAAATAAAAAACAAAAAAACAAGGACTTAAGCAGACACATTTTGAAAGAAGTTGTTGAAAGATGACAGATATTTCAGTGATTTCGTCCGTTTTGTTATTTATTCCACATTTATTGGAAAAACAATCTGCTTATACCTGACTGAAGCAAGAGGCAGCTGTAGGTCAACATCAGTTCATGGCTTGGCACTAACAGACGCAGGTGCTACGGTAAAATACAAAAATATTCAAATTTTTTTGTTCTTATTAAACAGAGGACAAAAATCATATGGAGAATATTATTATTATTAAACGACGCATTATACCTTCAACACTTTCATCAGCTTTTTGTCAGGAGCATCGTGTCGCTTTAAGAACTGGTACATGTAGACATGCGCGTTGGGATTTGGGGGAAAGCTGTTGTCGTACGCGTAGTCGTTCAGGACTTTCTCAGCCTCTTCCCTGTCTCCGTAATACTCCAGCATCTGGTAAAGCAAAAGACAGGAGGCTGCTACGTTTCTTTATACTGATTAACACTGAGCATATGCTAAAATATGTTTTAAAAGTTGTGCACAATGACACAAGATATATATACCTCCATTTAAAAGATAAATGGATTTGAGTCCTAACAAGTTAGATATTTTGTGCATTACATTATTTCACTGCAAATAGGCATAGTATACCATGATTAACTAAATGAAGATGGAGGATTTTACATGAAACTAAAAAAAAGGATTATTGGTTTAACAATATATGATATGCCTGCAGAAAATGTCCATATTTCCAAACACAAGCCTTCTCCTTCCTTTCAGAGTGCTGACCTCAACATAACAAAGAATGAAGGGATCCCAAACTCCTGGATTTTTCAAAATTTCTTTAAGATTCGTAGAGGCAAGTCTGAAGAAGGTGTGCATTCCTTGGTTGTCTGATTCAAAAGAGTCTAAAAAAAAAACAGCACAAAACATTAGGAAATAAATTACGTTGCCACATAAATAGTTTTTCCAAAGTCAGGTCTCCCATAGACATGCAGTATCTCTGTTTGCCCCGTAGGGGGCAGTGTAACACTACATAAAGACTTGGAAAAGTCTCTGAGAAGAATCTGATTAATAATGGATGCTTTGATGGTGTGAGGTCAAGTGTGGCCTTACTGTTTTTGGAGAGCGTTGACTTTTTGTCACACCACATTATGTAATCCAGCAAACTCCTGTAGGCCTGGATCAGTTTAATGCGCGGAAGCTGAGAAACCGACACTTTCCCGTGTCTCCAGCTCTCCGCGATGGACAGCTGATGCTTTGCAGCTTCGATGTGGCCGTGGAGCATCAGGTGGAAAGAATGTTCCAGACAAATCTAATACAACAAAGACATAAATAAGTCAGAAAACTACAGCACAATGAAAAGTCTGCACTCAGGTTTGCTAGCACACACACCATCAGATAATGTTTAACTCCTGAGTGTTTCATTCGTTCATATATGATGTTGTAGTCTTTCACTGTTGCGGTTGGGAGATGGTGGAGGATCTCAGTGCTGATTCTCCAAACAAGCTGGAACACAGTGTGAAAGAAATCAACACAAATCCCAAACAGAAGTGAAACTTACATAAAGAAGATCTTAAAATTGTTGGAATAATTAAAAACCAACCAACCTACCTCTTTATTTGGCTGTGCCTTGACTTTATTTCTGTCCTCTAATATCTGGGTGTAACTGGCCATGTACTCTGCAGCCTCCTGCCATCTGTGGTGCAGCATTGCTTCTCGGATGTGCTCAAGACAGATCCTGCACGTCTTGTGAAAGCCACTTTCAACGCGTGCCTCTGAGAATTTCAGGAAGGAAAAAATCCAGGTTTTACAACGTATGCACTACTGACAGAACCATTATTTTTATATTAGCAGCTAAACATATTATTTTTACAAAGAATTATATGAATTCATTTCACACACCATTATAATTTATGTATTTGTTTTTCTCTGAACACTCTTTAGCAATAATTTTTGTTTCAGATAATGAGCAGTCTAACCAGCCATGGGGAAAAATGTTTATTAAATGTTTTATTGAAAAAATTGCTTTCCTGCCAAGATCCGCTGATAATAGAATAAGTTAGTTATTTCCTAATGATTTTACCTCCTTATCATGTCTCTTAACAACAGGAAGTGTCACCAAATTTATTTCAGAAACATAGAGGCTGGAAGCATTTTACCTAAATAGTTGATCAATACCTATATCTGTGCAAGCAGTTCTTTTAACAATATGCGTACTGTGTACAGTGATAAATAAATTTGCAATATATTGTGCAACCCTAGTCTAGAATTTTATAATTCTACATGCAAGTATATTTGTAAGTAAGTCCTAATTATTAAAATTTACAGAAATAAACATCACTCATCTATATGAGTCTATCAGTTTTCTACCTAAATTACCAAAACAATCTGACTTTTTGATATTGTATTTCATTGTTATGCATCTATTGCTAATTTTGACTCCTAGATATGAAAAACTATGCACACTGGAAATGATGTAGCATGCTAAACTGCATGCTAAATTTCTCACCTACACACATAGGTTTGGCCAGTGGGAGTTTTGATTTGTGTCTTTTTCTGGAGCTGCAGTCTGAGGAGTCGCTTTCATCCTCCAGGACCACAGGAGGGCCCAAATACTCGTCTAAGGTTTCCATAATCAGCTCACCAGGGACACTCTGAAATGTAACATGGGTACATGTGTGAACCAAAATAACTTTTACTAGAAGTGGGTTTTTTTTCTATCACCACAGATTTCCAAGTGAACAAGACGACTTAAGAAACTTCTATTAATATTGAACAAAAGCTATTTTACCACCAAGAAAATGTGTGAATACTGTTTAAATAATGTACTCAAAATATTGTAAAAATATTTTTACACTGAGATAAAGGGACAAAAAAAAATATCCTGATCATCTGATTGGCTGTAGTGCATGGTAAACAGAAGGATAATTCTTGCTTTTTATTATTTTAAGGCTTCAGTCTTGTTGCTTTCTTATGCGTACTTTTACACGTCCCATTTCATGTATAGTTGTTCAATATTTTAGTGAGCACTAAACTATAAAAACCTTTTTTTACTTGTTAAAGTGGACTATGTACTTGTCACAATGATGTTTTTCTAACCTCTTCCACCATTTCAGCCAACATGCATTTTTGTGGACCAATCACACTGACCCAATCACGATTCTTTTAGGTGGATATGTCCTTTAAAGGCTGAAAAGCACCCGTTTACTTAAAGACGTTGTAAAAATTGGCCGGTATTTATTCCTTAATTTATCAAATTTTTGAGAAAATTTCAGGTAGATTTATTTCTATTTATCACTGACGTAGTCTGATCTAAAACATACTATAATCTTTTTTTTTAATCATTAAACCTGGGTAGGTTTTTTTTGTTTTTTTTCGAACATCTCTCAAAAATTGTGCTTTTGTTTTGTTTCTACAAGTGTTGAATAGTGTTTAACAAATAAACGAACAGAAGTGCAGAGATGCTAATGAGATGCTAACTCAAGAGTTCCAGTTAGCTGTTTTAGTAAATCTTTCAAATATTCTTGACGAATTAGTAGCAACATCGGTACATCAGTAATATAATTCAACAGAAAAATAGACAACCAAGTTCATGAAAATGTAATCGCACTTACCTTTTAGAATTAATTTTTGTTTGAATATTCCTAAGCATAGCTAATTCGTTAGCTTATGCTATTAGCTTTTTACACCGTTAAGCTATCGCCTAATTCTAAGAGGCTAATCGGTCTTATTTTACTCAAATGAATTTTAAAAACTTGAAATTAACTGTTGTTTTGTAGCCGCCATGCTTTCAGGGTAGTCGAGGAAGTAAAATAAAAATCTGTACTTCTATTGGCTCCTCAATAACCCGGAAGAGGTGGAGTTATGAATCGTCTAGCTCTTATTTTTTCCCACCATATTTTCTGATTTTGTTTTATTTTTGCTTTTTCTGTGGTAAGATACGATTATCCAGCTTTTATTCAGTGTTGTTTGTTTTAGTTGTAATTTAGCCAGATATTTTTTGTTTGTTTAGCCTCCTGGATGTCAGGTTACAGCTTGCTCCTGCCTTTGGATATTGATTTCTCTCTGACTTTGGTTTGTAGAAGTTTTTTTGCAACTCAAGACAAAAGCATTTTTCCCAAAGAAAACATCCAGGCCTGACTAAACTCTCCCAAAAGCTTTTTGGAAAACTGTTACGATCTGATGATACCAAAATAGACATTGTAGCTCACAAAGTCAAAATTTACTTTTAGTCACAAAAACAACACACAATATCACCTAAATAACTTCATACAAGCAGTGTCCCAGTGAGTTCAAATACATCCACAATAACCAAAGAATGATTTCACCAAAAACAGGTAGAATTTTAGAAAGGCTTAGCTAATGTCTGAACGATGAATTATGCAACCAGGTTATTGCACTTTTTGAGCTCTCTATTTTACAGGGTTTTTTGTGTGTTGAATTGTGCAAGATGTCCCATTAAAAGTAGAAACATTTGCATTATTCATCATGCTCTGAATGTGAATGTTTAAGTCTCCCAAACCTGTCATTTTAACACAGGTGTGGACACTTTTGGGAAGCAACGTACCTCATTTGGTAGTTGTAAAGTTGCAGCCCCTGGATGTTTTAACAGACGCATGCCACACTTTTTGGGTTTTTGACTTGCATAAAAAATAAACTTCCATACAACCCAATAAAATACATTAAAGTTTGTGATGTATCCAAAAAATGGAAAGAGTCAATGCTTTTGTAAGAAATTATTAATAATTTCCACTCTCTAAAGATATAATCCAAGCGTTAGAAGGTATAATTCATGGTGGCTGTTTTCTTTTATTTGTGTAGCACAAAGATGAAGTTACTGGAATGATCCAAGATCTTTTCAAAGGAAATGAAACAAATCTAGTGAGGAGGATCCAAGAAATGCGTCACATCTGAATGAGAGAGGGGGAATATAATGATTAATGATATTTTCAGTAGTATAGATAAATCTCTAGGTGTTTCGCTATTTGCAGATGATGGTGTCATTTGGAAGAGGGGAAGAAATATTGAATTTATTAAAAAGAAAATGCAGGAAGCATTAAACAATATAGAAGCGTGGGCTGTGGAATGGGGATTTAGGTTCTCAACATCAAAATCTAAATGTGTCGTTTTTTCAAATAAGAGAGAGGAAATTAATGTGGAGCTTAAATTATATGGGAATATAATAGAAAGGACAAAGGAAATTAAATATTTGGGGATATGGTTTGATAAGAAACTTACTTGGAAAACGCATATAAATAAGATAGTGGAAAAAAGTAAAAGAATTTTAAATATTATAAGATGCCTGATAGGTAGAGAATGGGGAGCTGATAGAAAAGCATTAAG
>CAEGAG010202946.1:0-19372 GCA_903067065.1 Brachyrhaphis terrabensis
TACCAGCCTTCATACCTTTCATCTCCGTATTTTGACTAGAACTCCGTCCTCTTGAGTCCTTTCCTTTTAGTTTAGTACTCATTTATCAATTTTCATTACTTTGTCGGCTATTTATTGTGGGTCTGGTGGAGCAGCAAAATTAGGCGTCCGTCTTCTCCATTGCCTTCCCAGAAGTCCGCAGTTATTTTTTTGTATGTGTTTTTTACATCATTCAAGCATTTGCTGCAAATTTCACATCCTGAATCACATATGATGCCACACAAGACCAAGTAGGAACACAGACTTCTACCCAAGTGAGATTTGAAAGCACAACTACTTCCACTGCTAATAAAACCCTCATGGCAATTTGCACTGACCAATTTGCAACTTTCTTAGGAAGGAAATTAAGAGTAGTGTTAGCTATAAATCCTAACCAACATCTCCAGCCTTGGGGATGTCCAATCATTTCATTCTTTGAGTTTTGATACTATAAACTATACTCTGTGGCAAATATTCCAAAGAAAAAGTTTTGAAAACATGGGTTGTTAAAGGACGATATGCTGCACATTGGTTGGCCACACTCTCCTTTCTAGATGATCTCTCCCTCGCTACCAAATATGTGTCAGTGTCAGACTTCAGATTATTGAACCAATAAAAAGAAAAGCTTTGGACAAGCAGTCATTACCTTACACTTCATCCCCAAACACAGACATACAACTTCAGTGGGACTACTAGTTAAACTGAGGGTTGCTTCGAAGCCATCTTCAGAGTTCAGAGAAAACATAAAGGTCAGGAGGAATCCATTACAGCTGGCTCATTCTTGGTTAATTAAATCCAGATTCTCTGATATGGAAGTGTTTGTAGCAGGCTGTTTATCCATTGATGTAAAGGTTGTTTAAAAACTGAAATAGGAAAGACAAACCTGATCTAAATAATTGATATGCAAATTCTGAACTTCAGTTATAACATGGAGACCATTATATGCTTGGAATGTTTACATTATTTTCTGTCAACATATCGGGTTTGTGCTGTGTCCCAATTTGTCCCTGATGCTTTTCAGTAGCTGTTGATAGCAGTTTACTCATATACCAGGTAACAAAGGAAAAATTTTACCTGGTATATGAGGTAACATATACCTCATATACCAGGTATATAGGTACTGTATATGTTACTATCTAAGGTCTGGCCCACAAACTGGCATGCATTTGTTCCCTAATATTTCAATCTGAAAATTCAAGACTCAATTTTCCATTAAATAACTTTCAAAATACAAAACATAAAAGTTCTATGAAAAAGAATGAAGGAAGTGCAAAAGGAAGGAAGGAAACAAATGAGGAAATCAGAGAAGTACAACAGTAGGGAGAAAGAAGGAAAGAATTCAGGAAAGAAAGAAATGATAGAAGGAAGGAGACAGGAAGTATGTTAGGAAGGACATTGAGACTAGAATGGGGAATAAACATTTTTCCATACTAATTTCTCAAAAACAGCTAGACAGGTGCAGTTCTATGATCTGGTATATAATCAATGTCTATGAAAGGAGCAAAATGGCTCATATAATGTCACTCAGACTGGCACACAGTGGCCAGGTCCAGCCTCACCAGTAACCAGCTTTACTGGGTACTTGTGCTCAACAAAGATTCACAGACTTTGACTCAACATTTTTGTGAAATAAGATTAAAAAAAACAAATACGAGAAACAACATCAGCTGTCACTTCGACTGCAGGTAACTGCAGTTGGCATCTGATGTTTGTAGCACAATTGTGTGTTTCAGGCCTGAGGATGAGGAAAAACCATGAACACAGTTCAGAAAAAAAAGAAACATTAATTAGGCTCCTGGTGAGAGCTGGGAAAGTTGAAGAATTACAATTTTTTTAAGGTTGCGTTGGCTCTAGTGGCCTTAATTTGAAAGGAAACAGGGTAAAGAGAGAGGGGAAAGACATGCGGCAAATGTCGCCAGGCTGGGAATTGAACCTGCGACTACCGCCACGAGGACTAAGGCCTTCATATGTGGGTCGTGCTTTGCCCCTGCGCCACCACAGCGTCCCCAACAACAATAAAAATTTTAAAGATGTTTTGAATTTAGGAGTGGAGAGGCTGATTTGTTTCCCCGCTTCAATGCACAATGTCCTCACATACAGGAAACGGGTTACTGAATGAATGTTACTGTTAGATTTTACACAGCCACTGAGAGCCTGGCTTGGTGACAGAAATGGCTGTATTTGGATTCATCAGGGTGACAAATGTTGATCTAAACCATAGCAGAAATACTTTCATGGATGATAACTGACTGAATTTTGCACTAGTTCAGTCATAAACGCTGTCTGACAAAGGATGCAGGTCTGTGTGAATAAGACCTGGTTCAAACAGCAAGACTTAAAAATTCAAAAACCGAGACACCCTTCACATGGCAATAAAAAAAATCTAGCATTTGCTGGGTTTGGTCGCACAGTGTGTGATGTCCAGCCACATGGCAGGAGTAACACACCACACACAAACCCATTTCACTTACCAACATTCAGATGGAAAAACTCTCAAAACCACTTGAGACCAAATGTGAGTTCAGAGCAAACAAATATGGCAGAAGCAATGGCGATAGATTGTGAAATATGTTTAACAGAGAAAAAAACAAGACAAAGAGATCTCCAAGATCCACAGGACTTTCTGGTGCTTCATGGCAAGTTGTTTTGTTTTCTGTGTATCTTAGATTCCCCTCTGGATTTCCGTCACCATGCTTTCAGATTGGCTACAGGTCACATTCAACAGGCTGGGTTCTCATTTGTCATCCGGGAACATCAAATACACACTGCAATATCAGACCAAGAAAATCCAACATGTGGAATATTCCAGATTTTAGATCACAGTGGTCCCACCGTCCTTCTGAAAAGACGAGGTCACTCTTAACACATGACAAGACTCTCTTTAGATTACCTCAAGGGCCATCCCAATAATCGGAGTGCCCTTAAGACCTTCGGAAAGGGAAATCGGGACAGAAATTGGCATAAAATTCTTGCGGTGTTTACTAGGCAATACTTAATTCATCCAATCAGAAGGTCCACATCAGGGTTTCCCCCGGTGTATTATAAGCCTGGCGGCCCGCCATGCTTTACTGCGTTAGTGGTTAACGAACCGGCGCTGACCTCAGCATGCAGGTTCAGCCCAGTGAGGAGATTTTGAGCTCTCCTCAGTCTCCAGTCAGCTCTCCAGTCACACATCACACTGGTTTTATATTATTTTATTATTATTTTTAGTATTATTTTTCCAGTTACAAGATGCAACAAACCGTATCAAATGCTTTGTCCACTTAGTCAGACTAAGTGTGCACGGCCACACAGAGATCTGAGAAACTCAAGAAACAAACTTGAGCAACCACAACGGTTTCTGTGATGCTTATTAAAAACTCTCACCAGACGGAAATTGAAGAACTAAAGCCACATTAACAGTATTGAATTAAATCTCCCGTTTGTTGCGCATATCTGTTCGCAATGCAACGGATTTAACGCATCATGCAGGGCCAGTCCAAGGCTGTATGAGGCATTGAGCAGAATTTGACTTAGGGGCCCCTCTTCCTGCTAAAAACATCAGCACCTCTAACACCTTCTGTGTTTAGATGTAGTGAAATCTGGGAGAAGGGGAGTAGTTTAATTGGCCAACCTAAAAATAATCAGTTATAATTGCAGATTACTAATTTGTACTTGTGAACAGAGCTCAAACTCAAAGATTAAACTCACAACATCAGATTGTTGCTATGGTAACAAAATAATCTAACTAGGAATATTGTTCTTTGAACTTTTACAAACTCAACTTGCCTGTTAAATAATTTAAAATATTTTAATTTATGTATACTGAAACTATTAAATCAAATTCAGCAGCACTGATAATTCTAATAAACAAATGTTACATTTATATATCTGTGGTCTGTGTTAAAATATTAGCATTTACGGGGCCTCTGAAGCCCTGGGGGACCTGATGGAGCCACTGACTTAATTTGGATTAAATAGAAGCGCAAATAATTTATATTAATTTTAATTGTATTATTTGATTAGTTGTTTTAAGACTAATTGTGGGTTTAAATAGCGTCTCACTGGGAATTTTTTTCCGTAACATACAATTACCCAGTAATATTTTTACTTTTCCTGTCTACTTAACATCCTTTAATACAAAATCACGGTGGACCGCCTTGGCTCCTCGACCACTGGGCTTATCAAGTTTTCTGGGGGAAACCCTGCACATGATAGGTTGCGCAGACAATGAATTGAAACTTCCTTTGGCACCACAGCAACTAGCACCAGTGATCCTGGAAGCAACAGTAGTGAATGCTTTCCCAACCAGCACCAGGTACAGCATTGTAGTTTCAAAACAAACCCACAACAGAGGAATCCTCTAACTTGCTGACCAGACTGCTGTACTACCCACACTAACTCACCGTTGTGTTTTTTTTTTTTTTTTTGCTGATGCCACTAGGTAGGCTGAACAAATTTGGCTGTACCTGACTTACTATAGTTACCATGGATTAAGATGATAAAAAAAAAAAAAGAAACATTTTTCTTAGGTTCCACTGAACCTTGGTTTTGCATCTAGAAAAATCTTACTGATGAAAGTTAAGCAAGTTATTCTTGCTAAAAAATAATAATGGAAGCCAGAAGGAGAAATGAAAAAAGAAAGCAAAGCATTTTCAAGCACTAAGTCAAAGAAACTCTCTGAAGCTGACTAATGAGACAGAGTAGTTCTATATGAGCAGTGCAGTGTGTCTTGTGTAACTACTACAGAGAAAATCTCTTTTTTTTATGGTTAAAGATAAATGATGTTAAACCATAAACTAGGGCTACAACTAAGGATTCTTTTAATTAGTGAGTATAACTAAACATAATGACAATACAAAGCAAAAAAAGAAAAAAGTATCAACTTAATTATAAAGCTAATCAATTAAATGGAAAAAATGATGCGCAGATTCAACTTAAATAAAATTGTGACTCAACATGTTCGTCTTGGACTAGCTTTACAAATAGTGCTGCAAAACGCAGCGTTTAAAAACAGGGTTTCTTAATGGGGCCATCAAGCTCCTTGCAGACCCGGCCGTACGCTGCAGCACCGGCACCCATTCCTCTAGCGCTGCTCTGGGCTTTGCGCTCGCTGCCCAGACTGTCTCTCAAAGCCAGGCTACTCATTGGCTTTGAGCAAGCCGATGTGTGACTAAGGATTCTTTTAGTTACTGAGTAACATATCAATTATACAGAATGCATTTATTCTTTGTACAGTTTTGGCTTACGGTAATTGTTGCTCTGAATATGTTGTTCTTTAAGAAAATGGCCTAATTTTGAGTCTGTATGCTCCAGTTAACGATTAATCGATTACTAGATTAGTTGATGATTATTTTATAATCAATTAATTTTATTAACCTTTTCAGCCCTTCTGTGCACAACCCCTACCCGGTTCTGTATTTGTTCTCAAGAGCGTGTACCTGGTTTTTGGTTTGAGGTGCTTTCTCCCGGTGGCTTGTCTGAAGTGGAGTTTCAGTCGCCACGGGACCAATAGGAGTCGGCTAAACACAGAGAGCAGGAGGGAAAAATCACTTTGTTACTGTGCAACTTCAGCTGACATGATTATTTTTGTGTAAACAGAGAGGTGTTGCAGTGATGCAGGGGTAAAGCTGCTGTTAGGTTTGAGTCCCGCATGCTTTCCCCTCTCTCATTGCCCACTTTCCTGTCTGACCTCATATAAAGGTCACTAGAGCCAAAAAGAAACCTTAAAAAAAAATCTAACACAGGCCTGCATATCACTACAGGTATTTTCTGTTAGCTAGCACTAACTAACATTGAATATTGTTTATTCTGATTTCACCCACTGCCAAAAGCTTGGACCAATCCAGCTCTAAGAAGCTTTCCAGGAAAACAGAACTACTTCCAAAGGCAAAGAAGAAGATTCCAAAAGCAGAATGTTAATCAAATAGTGTGGCATGTTTATCAGGCTGATGAGGACGAGTCAAGTTTATGTAGGGCTGAGCGACATGGCTTACAAATAAGAAATCTGATTTATTCATGCCAGTGAAGATTTAATCAATGTTTTTCTTGCTTTCTTTTCTAATAAAAATTAATTATAAATGAGAAAAACTATTTTCAAAAAGGGGCTTTTACTTCAACTAACACTTCTGTGAGTTGTACGACACAATACTGAGGCCAGGACAAGAACTGTTGTTTTATTACAAGAATACAGTCATCATATTAATTAGCAGAATAAAGATTTTACCAGAAAAACATCTTAATATTACAAGGAAAGAGTTGTAGGCTGTTCCTCGAACATGTGAGGTCATGGGTATTGGCAGCATTGCTCCTACCTGGTAGTCCTGTCCTCCCACTGCTTACCAGTCACTGCACTGTACCTTCACAGTTACATATTCCTAACAGACTGCGATTTTTTCGCCTTGTTTTCTAACTTTTATTACTTTGCTGATTCATCATTTTGGGGTGGCTGGATCGGGTCTCTATTTTTTTGGTCTGTGTAACCAAAACATTTGTTGAAAGCATACCTATTCGGGGCAATTCAATCCGCCTAAAAGCATAAGATCTTTATTGAACATTTGTTCTCTGGAAGCTAAATGGTGTATAAGTCCATGTGTGTTAAACTGAAACAAATGATACCATAGCAAAATGTTTGTTTTTGGCCCTGGAGAGGATAAGTTGTATAACAAAAACCAAATTAAGACAAATTTTGAAAGATCTGGAGTATATTCTGTAATTTTCCTGGGGGGTAATAATATCGAAATAGCTAGCTGGAAGAATGAAGGTCTCTGAGAGATGATTCCACCCCTACTTTTTTTACGTATTTATTTATTTTTATTATCTTTGATCTGCTTAATTTTTTGCTGTCCAGATGGTGCAATATATTTAATCTCATTATACATATGTACAGTGACAAACAATAAATTCTATTCTATTAATACGTCAACATGATTGACCATTTAGGTTTAGAATATTGCAACGATGAATAATGTCCAACTATGTGTTGTCTCTCTATAGCCATATGAGGAATGTTTTGACAGTAATGGCAAAACATTACTGTCACTCTCAACTGTATGAAAAAATACTTTAATAAAAAGAATTACAAGGAAAAGGTCATTTTAATGAGAAGAAAGCTTCAAACTGTCATGACCAGCTCAGTTCAGTGTCCTGCTTTTCATAATTTCATGCTGGTGTGTTACAGGATGAAATATTTTCTTATTTGTAAAACTTATACTGAAGTATAGCTTCTTAAGATGCTCTACATTCCTCTTGTTAATTTTTTGTGTTGGAGTTCTCATTATTACTTTTTCTCTGGTAATATAGTGATTTCATTACTGTCAGATGACTTAAAATAACAAAAGAAATATAATTTAAAAAATCTTAAATTGGCCCTAATACTTCCTCATAGAGTTGACCTGAATTCAAAGTCCAATTAATAGAAGCTGTAAAACACACTTTGTTTTTACAAACCGTTCACTTTGAACTATGGAAACCCAAGGAGTGCATTGGTGGAAAAAAATCCTGATATTCCACCAATAACGCCTTCAAAAACCAAAAATTTGATTAATCAATAATATGATGCATCACCCAGCCCTTTATGAAAAGATTTCTGAGTCTGAGACAGATTTGAAAAATCCCATCCCTAACCCTAAACTATGCTGAACCTTCAGACACCTCCACAGTGGCTCACAGTGCGAGTGCTTGCTGCTGAATGATTTGAATCTCTGTCTACCTGAACCCAATAAGATAACCACAACACAGCCTCCATACTGTGCTGAACTCAGCAACGATTGAACAGAAAACCTGCAGGAAGATCTCATCAGAGTAACCTGCTTCATGAAAAGAGCACAAAACCCACACTTATCACTAACCAGTGGCTTTCCGGTCCAGTCATACTGATAATCGAAGATGTATCCGTTCCTGTCGAAGAGGTCTGTGAAGAGTTTTCTCAGATAGTCGTAGTCTGGCTTCTCGAAAAAGTCCAGCCGCCGCACATATCGCAGGTATGTGGCCATCTCTTCTGTTGTTTTCACACAACGGTAATTCACACACGTCAGCCAGCGGCATCTGATACTTTATCAAGCAGTGAATAAAAACAGTTTCTTGGCAACAAATAGACTTATGATTACAAACCTGGGAAATTCTCACAGAGCACCTCTATCGGCGTGTCTCGCTTCGTGTCTCCTATTTTCTGATAGCGTTCCTTCAGAGTGTCGGCCTAAGGCAGAGAGGAGTGGAAGTAATTCAGAGGAAAGTTCCACATGGAACCTTGCCATGGATTAATGGCAAATGTTTCAACTTAAAAATAAGATGAGGACTAATTGTTTTTTTCTTACTTTTAGTCCTTGCCATGGCAGACTGCCCCGCAGAAAGTACATGAACATGTGGCCTAAAGCTTCCAGGTCATCCCTTCTGCTTTGCTCTACAAAGTCAAAGTTAAGATGAGAGAAATAAACCTGAGCAAGGATGTAAAGCTGAAGATTCAAGCCTGACTAACATTAGAGTTTGCTCCATAAAACTAATGTTTTATTAGCAGTGTTTTTACAACATCTGAAAATTCTAGCATTATTAGAATCAAAAGCAGCTTAACAGATCAGGATTGTGTGAGCAAACTTCAGTTTTCAAGTGCTCTCAGTGTACACACAAAGTATAAATAAATTAACTTTAGAGGAATAAAATAGAGAATAAAGAAACAATATGCACATATATTTACAACCAATTTGCCAATTCTTATGAAGATTGAAAAAGAGGTGGCTCTTTGAACCTTCTTAATAACTAAAAACTGTTAGAATGAACTAGTGCTTCTAAAATCAAACATAACAAATGAAGGGCTTTCGTCTTTACATGGAATACATTCACTGAATGTCCTCAACTGATCTGCACTGACAGTGTTATATTATAGTGATATATAACTGATATATTAGTAATACTTCCATCTATTTTGCTTATTTGATTGTGTTTTCTTTTTTTAAGATTTATTTCACCAAAACAACCAAACAAAACACAACCCAGAGAAAAGTCCATCCATAAAATGGTGTTTTTTTTTTAAAAAGATGCATTTCCTAGGAGATCACTAGTTGTTCTTTTTTAATAAGTCATGTGATATTTGTGGCTCTAAACCAGTTCTGTTTAGCTGGACTGACGGTAAAAAATGGCTCTATGGGTGGTGAAGGTAGCAAGCCTCCTGCTGCAGAACTTCTTCTAAGGTCAACTACTGCCTTGGGTTAAAAAAAGACTCCGTCTTGAGTCTGGTCTTCAGGAATTGAGACAAAATTATTAGTTTGTATCCCTGATTAATCAGTTTGCAGTGATTAATCAATAAGCCAAAACATACGGTACATGTTTTGGTCACCACATCCCATGATGTGGTGACATCATGTATGAGTGCATACAAAAGAAGTCATAGAAACACTCACCTTTCCCCAAATGTGTATTGATGCTCATGTATCTGGCAGTTCCAGTCAAACTCTTGTGTTCTCTGTATGGGATATGTTTCTTTGTCTCAGGGTCTATGTATTCTTTTGCAAGGCCAAAGTCTATGATGTGAATGGTGTGTTGTTGTTTGGAGCCGGGTCGGCCCACCAGGAAGTTCTCAGGCTTCACGTCTCGATAGATGAGGCTTCTGGTGTGGACAAACTCCATTCGGGTTATCTGAGGGAGAAGATGACATCAGCACCATTTACAACAATCAGATACAAGCTGTTTCTGAGGCCTGAGACTTAAAGAGCTAAATGTCTTACCAGCTGTATGGCTATCATGAGTACAGTTTTTAGAGAGAAAGTCCTGTCGCAGAGGTCAAACAGGTCTTCTAGGCTGGGTCCAAGCAGCTCCAGAACCATGGCATTATATTTCCCACATGGTCCAAAGTAAAACACCTGAGGTACACCCTCTGGAGGACCAGCAGAGAAAAACAAAACAACAAAACCATCAATGGCTTTTAAAAACAAAACAGGCTTTCAGTTCTCCACACTGAATCCATTAGAAGACTGAAAAAGGTTAGCCTGGTAAATACCAGCCACTTGTTCATCCAGAGAGTCTGGGCTCTCGACTGTTGAGAAGCGATTGCTTCCTGGAGTGTGGACTGTGTGGAAGTTTGCAATTTTACCCAATCAATAACCTATGTAAAATGCCAGTTCGACATTATGAAGCTTACCAGAAATTGCCTGTGCGCTTAATATCCATCCGTGTTATTAGTTCAGTGCTAATTCAATAGTTGGAAGCCTGACCAACACAGACTGAACAGCTTCCTTCCTTTCTGCTGCTCCCATTGCTAAAACTACAGGCAGACTACAATTCCAAAACAGCGCAGCAAATCAACATCACCCTTCACAACTTCTTCTGTTCAATGATTGGCCTGTTAGAAAACCTTCCGAAAGCAATCCAAGAAAAAAGAGAAATCCGACACTGTGTTATGAAGAGAGATTAGAATCGTGCAGAATTGCGTAGGAAGGCAATGGCCAGGTTAAAAAAAGTATGGTTTTTACCTAAGATTTTATCTACAAGGCAATCACCAGCTTTTATTATCTGAGTCATTAACAACAATATTGAAATCTGAAATTGTGGCTTAAATTTCAATGACTTTGAAATTTTAATTTTACAAAAATAAGAAGATATGAGAAAAATCTGAAGATTTGCACTTCACCATCACCTCCATCAGGTCAGAAGTATCAAACCAAAAAGTAGTGGGAAAAACTAACTGTTTTGAGGCACATCAAGAGTAAACCATAATAATTAGAATCTTAAATAGTTCCATACACTGCTTTTATACTTGGCAGATTGCAGTTTTCTGGCCGATCGCCGATTACTGATCTTTAAAAAGTCTGACCTGCTGATTATGATTTTGGCAGATACAATTTCTAAAAAAAATTTTGCAAAACTTAGAAGAAAGATGCTGAGTTGGCAACAGTGTGGTGACTATTGTTAACTGTAAACATGACCTGGTGGGCGGGTCTCTCATAGCAGAGCAGAAGAGGACGGTGGTTGATTTTTATACCTCTGCCAAGGGAGATAAGATCGGTGGATATGATGAGCTTCAGATCTAAATATCGGCTGATCTCCAAAAATTAAAGACTTGCAAAAGCTAGTTAAGGCTTGTTAGGGCTCCCTCTGATGGCCAACAATACTTTGGTGACTAACAAGAATAATTTATGGTTTGATAAGATAACATGTTTTCAGTGTCTGCTCTCTTCTCAAACCCACAGTCGATCGTGGCAGATTGCCGTTCCCAAAGAGCCTGGTTCTGGTTCTGCTGGAGGTTTCTTCCAGTTAAAGTGGAGATTTCTACATGTTTTTTTTGCTACATGCTTGTTCAGGTCAAGTCATCTACACAATGAAAGCGACTGTATACCATCGTTGCATGTTCGTCCAGGAGGAGTGAATGCTGCAAGTCAGTGACTCCATGCTCTGGTAAATAGTTTCTAAACAAACCCAGCAATGTAATGTAACCAACATGGAATCTGTTGGTTTTAGTAAAGTAATTAAAATAATTACAAATAATAGGAGATTATTTGTAGTGAATTAAAACTGAACATATCTAGTTTCCATAAAATTAAGAGTTCTGACAAGCTAAGTATGAGATATTGATCAACATCTCACTGTGAAACGCAACATAAGCCAACATGTGAACAGTCTGTCCCTGAATTTATAGAATGCTTGATGCATACCTTCTCAGATCCACTCCGCTTCAGCAGATAAATAAGGGACATTCGATATTATGTGTGCTCAATCCTTAAATATATGCAAACACCAACAAAAGTTAGGGAAATTTGGATTTTGGGTGAAACTTCAGGACGAACCTACACCTTTCCAGGTGAACTTAACATGACCTTCTCTGAACATTTGAATGCACATGTTCATCTGTTAAATGTTTCAGTTCTTCTTACATAACTTGCTCTTCTCTAAGAAGGAGCTCAATGGCAAAATTCACAACAGCAGTTTCATCAGTCAATCGTTAATACATTTTCTGATTCAATCAGAAATGGTGTTTGAACAGTCGTCTTCATCATGATGTTCACATTCTGATAACATGAGGCTAAGTCCACACCAACAACTGATGAACCATACCTCTGAACTGAGGTTTCAAACAGGATGCTCTCAGATCAAAATGACCGCTGAGCTCAGAGCGTAATCAGCTGATTACAACAGAGACTGGAACAGTCACAGGAGGGTATAGACGTGACACCCGATAGCTGCTCAACTCCTGGCAATTTTTTTCAAAAAGGTTTTTCTGGCTCTGGTGGCCTTTATTTGATAGTTAATTGACAGGAAAGTGGGTAATGAAAGAAGGGAAAGACCTGTGGCAAAGGTCACCAGACCGGGAGTCGAACCTGCAACAGCTGTGTCGAGAACTAAGGCCTCCACAGCACATCCCAACTCCTGGCAATTTAAAGGCAGGTGAGACTTTTATAATATATCTTTGCGAAGTGAACTTGACATTTTCCATAAATTTCACCCAAAAGCCAAACATAAACCACATTTTGTGAGTGGTGTACGTTCATCCTTAAAAACTAAAAAAAGACACACCTATGAAGCATTGTCATCCCTTACCTGAACTTCCCAGTTGTTTGTAAAAGCGATATTCTAGATGCAATTGTGGTGCTCGGGACTTGATGGGTTCCTGTAAAATAACCAAATCAGAATCAGAATCATGAAAACTGTCCAGTTAAACCCAAACCATTGTGAGAAAATCACAGATGTGATTCAGTCCATCTTCAACTAAGCTCAGCATTGTACATTTTTAATTATGATTTCAGCTCTTTTTACAATTTTGTTTTATTAGCACAAAATTTTAAATTATTTTTTAATTTTTGGCAAGAAAAACAATCACCAACTGAAATGCACATAAAAAAAACCACAGAGAAAAATTACACTGGCAGCAACATTCTCTTTTGTTGCCACGGACTCTTTTTTGGGAGGGATTGTTCATGCCTCAGGTTTTTACTGATCTCATAAAATGCTGTAATATAAAACTATTTTTAAAAGTAATATTTTTATTTTATGCATAGAGATGCATAAATTTCTATGTATTTTCCAGCTGTCTGCTCGCTCATTTCCACCTAAAGTCTGTAAGCATATATTACACTTTAATCAAATCATTATTTTCTTTCCTTATTTGCAGCCAGCTGTCCCATCACCTGATGCTAACTGTTGCAAATTAGCCTAATTATTGGACTGATGATTAGATCATCAGTCCAACTTTTTTAAAGCCAAATAAGTGATAACATTATTTAGGAACCACAGAGAAAGACCAGTGCTATAACACAGAGTGGCCCCAGACATCAGAATATCATTCCTTTCTGCTCCTACATAAGCTATGCCCTAAACAGGGCATTCCCCTGTGAACTTTACATGTGCATGTATGTGCATGCGAACAGCTAAAAGAGACAGAGGAAAATCATGAACCACCAGCTTTTGGTCCAAAACTTTCAAATGTCTGCTGGAAGTTCATGATGAAGAGAATTTTTTTTTCAGCATCACCAGGTCGAAGCATGCATAAGAATAGAAAAGAATGGCTTCGCCAGAAGAAAATTAAAGTATTGTTATGGCCTAGTTGGCGAGCAGAAAATCTAAGGGTTCACGTGAAGTTGGCTGTGGACAAGAGATGTCCTCATAATGTGGGATTTGGAGAATTGTGGTGAAAGGGGGCTAACGATGCAAAGCCTAGGATGCTGACATACTGCGACTGAAGACTGGACATTGAAACTAAATGAAAAGTTGTTTCAACTAGGGTGTGCGCTTTTATGTAGTCAGGTTACTGGAGCTTCATGATTTTGTGTCTCTTTTCCAGAATAAATTAACCCACACTCCCTCCAAGGAGTCCAATCACACTGATCAAGTCAGACAGGTGACTATGAATTTATTTAAAAAGTTTGAGAAGTTTTTGTATTTTTCTTCAGGTATGTGAAAAACAGGAGACAGGGCAGCCATCTTTCAGCTAACAGAAAAATAAATCTCACCTTCTTGGGATAGTTAAACTACATAAATACTCAGCACTGGGGTTCTCATTTGTAAGGAAATTACTTTACGTCTTTAATATCAGAGGACTATTGAGCAATTCTGTAAATATTTTATTTTTTTATTTAATATTTATTTTACCAGGATAAAAAAAAAAAAAAAAATTGCGATTAAAAACCTCTTTTTCAAAAGAGTCCTGGCCAAGAGGAAGCAGCAAATGCACAACTGTAATGTATTGTATTTAGCTAGATAAAAACTTAGTTATATACACAGCCTGAAGAGGATTTTTACCAGTTTGATGGCTACATATTCATTGGTGTACAAGTTCTTTCCAAGTCGTAGTTCTCCAAAGTTTCCACACCCGATCTTCTTTCCGACCCGGAAGTTTGGCCCAACCATCAGGACTCCTGAGCCGGAGCCAGCAACTCGGCCGCTGTGTCCCGATCTTCCCCCTGCCTTCCCAGACATCCTCTTCCCATCCTCAGCCTCCCCCTTCCCTCCACCTCCTCCTCCACCAACTCCACGCTTGTCAAAGTCCATCAGTTTGTGGTAGCCTGGCCTCTCCACGATTAGGCTGATTCCATGCACCAAAACAAGCACCAAAACTACTGCCTAGCGGCTTGATTTCCAGGTCTTGCAGTGATCCAACACAGAGGCACACACTTTGGCTTTAAAGGGTGAGTTGAATTAAAATTTGGAATCTTGTGCGACAATGGTATGGATACAAGATGACTAAAAAAAAAAAATGGATTGGAGTTAAAAAAACGGGATCTAAAAACTAAGAACTTTAAAATTATTCAAGACAGAGATGGTAGAAAGTGTATTTGACTGAAAGTGCATCAAATTTGAAGAATACAGGGTGAACAGGCACAATTAAGAGTGACTTTCTGTCCCCCTTGCAGGGGCCAGAGATGTTAAAGGAAGATGGAGGACTGATGTGCAAGGATATGGAGCTAGCCAAATGCTGGCATGCTTTATAAAACCAGAAGGGTGCCCTTATCTAAGGCTTAGACAGGTCAATCCAGCATGACAACATTCAGTAAAGGAGTTCAGAGGTTTCACCTCCGACCTTCAGCTAGGACAAGACCTAGATATGCAATCTGACTTCCTGCCATACGTTTCAGGAACCGAGCAGGACTTCAGTACCGGTACCAGCACCGCTACTTGGTCTATAGCGCCACATAATGTTTTGGTCCAAGGCTCCAGAAATGCTGTACACTGGGAAACCTGAGAAAACATAAGAAATAGATTATTTAGTTCTCATGTAAACTCATAATGTCATGGATTTTAATACTCAAGTAGTCAATGATTGATCTGTGGCTTCATTAAAAAGATCAGCCCATGCAACAAAGTTGATTATTTGTGTGTTTTGAAAGACACCCAGCAATAACATAACACTCCCAGTCAAGGCCTGTGTTTATACGTTGCCACTGTTAATACATGTTCTGTATCAGAATCAACTGCACTGACTTATGCTACATGGCATAAATTAAAGCAATACTTTGTTTCACTGAATGCATAAACTCTGTGGTGCAGAAACTACATTATATGCTAACTACTTATGAAAGCAGCCCGTTTCTGCTGCACACAATCTTTAGACTGCGCCCACGTTTATCCACATTCATTCTTTTACTCATCTTCTCTATCTTATCTACATTGAATAACATCAGGCTGTGAATCTGTTAGAAAGATGCCTGAAAAGCAGTGATATCATTTGCTTTGTCTCACTGACTGACTTTGTGAAAAAGTCTCAAAGTTAACTTTTATGATTTAAAAAAAAAAAGTCCAAGAAAAGATAAATGTACACAACATAAAAAAAAACATAATATATGTAAAAATATTTCATTTTCCATTGTGATTAATATATATTTTCATTTAAATCTAAATCTGCTAAAATTGGAACAGGCAGGCCAAACCTAAAAAAAAATTATAAAATCAATATTGAAGAGCAGATGTAGAATTACAAACAAGCATTTATTGTTACTATTGGTGTCCATTATATTATGGTGATCATTGAGCAGGAAGCTGTTCTGTGGATTAAATAAAGTAGATACTTTTTTGATGTGTTTTTGACCTGCGTTGACACTGAGTTAACATGTGAATGACTTTTTGATGTGAATGACTGTGAATGTGAATCACTGTAAACTTAGTGAAGCAAAAACTGCAAACAAATTCATAACGGGAAAGTATAATCAACACAGCCTAATGAAAGGGAGAAACAAAAGTCTGAAGAGGAAGAGGAAATGTCTGAGACAGAAGTTGAGTCTATCAATGCATGCTGATGTCATTAACAGGAAAAAACCCGAATAATGTGACCCAGTAATAGTAATTTCTCAAAATGCTTAATGAAAAATAATTAAATAACATAAAATACACATTTAGTCAGATCATCAACAGGTATTGGTATGGGTAATTAACAGATCAAACAAAAATCTGAGGATGACAGCAGCAGCAAGTTTATTTTTTAGGAAATTTTGTGCACAGAAAATAACTACTTTGTAAGAAAATGAAAAAAGCCCCAACAGTGCAGCTGTATCAGCTCTTTGCCTGAGAATTTGAGGGAGCCATAATCAGCTGAATTTAATAAGGTGGGAAATTAGGTTGCTTGAAAGTTAACAAAAAGCAGATAGGTTAAAATCAGATTTCATAATGAAATGTAAAAAAAAAAAAACGCTGCTTGGCTAAAGTTAGCTCTAAGCCTTTAATTACACCCTTCAAAGCAGGTCAGGCTCTGTTGTTGTTTCTGCCCTCCCACAGCAGTCTCTGTCAGGAAAACAGATAATCAATGGTGTTCTATAGCTAGTGGTAAGGAAGGGTTAGACACGATCACTCCCACAACATGGTGCCCCCGGCACAAAAAAACAAACAATAGTCGAATTAGGAGATCTCATGTAATTGTGGCCAAAATAAAAAATAAAACAGCAGATGTTTGTGCATCGGGCTTATTGCACAATCTTCAACACATTCTAAGGTCCTAAAGTACGGTAATCAGTAATCTTTTCAAAAGAAAACTAATATACAGCTTAACTAATTCCTGTTTAAAAGATGAGCAGGAAAACAGACCAAGACATTAATTGTATTTTTTATTTTTTAAATCACCTCAAAAAGGTGGTGAATCTTCCCACTGTGAACCGCCTTGTTATCTGTTGTGTTTTCCGTCATGGCCTCCACTAAACTGTCAACATCGAGCCAAGCAGTGGCAGTTTTATGTGTAGTCTGCATTCAGTTAATCTTACGCCTACATGAGAGCACAAAACCTCAAAAGCAAAAGTGTTTTTTCCACAGCATGCCACTGGCTCAGAGCCTGACCCACATTACTGAGCAGAAGATTCAACAGTTCGAGCACACAGGAGAGATCTCATCAGCAGAGAGCAAAACACTCTCACCTCTTATCAAGTCTTACATTCACTTTTGTCTAGGAAATCACTGGCAAAAAAAAACTTAAACGTGCTGAACAGCAATGGCGTACTACTTGATTACACCTTATACACAGCAAACTAATGTATACGTGCAGCTCCGCGCTGAACTGAGTCTCTTCCATTGGTTATCAGAGCTCTTGATGTTCTGGGGAAATATTGAACATCAACATGGCCTTGGTTTACCACCCGCACTCCAATGAACAACTGGACTTCATTACATGCTACTCGCTTCATAACATGACTTAATAAGAGAACCAGCGGGCACATCAAAGCCAAACTTTTCGCATCAGCATGTACTAGTATTTTATACTTAAAGACGAAAAGTTTGTGCGATGAGCTAATGTTAGCTGAACACCTAAACACTAAGGTTCAGCCTGGTTACTATTGTAGGCCTGCTCTAAATATTTGCTGCTTGTTTATTCATTAAGACCCGTATTTATTGTGTTGTTACACAAGCTACAAAGAAAGAAAACAGCACAGGAAGTTGGGTTTTAGGCCACAACAGTTTCTGTGCTTGGCCTGAATATGTTCGGATTCATTGAAACAAATTTAAAGTCGAAGTCTGGAGAAAATATAGCGGCAAAAATGACTCACGGTTCCGCAAGGGAAGACAGAAACCATATGAAAAACCGGAAGTGAACAGCTTTGCTGGATAACTATATTATCAATCTGAAAGCTTTCAATAGTTTCTTAGGTAGCAGTGAAACATAGCTTGTCAGAAACTACCAAATGCTAACATGTTAGCTAGCTAGCGCACTAGCTACCGCTGAATTTCTGCCTGTATACCTCATCATACGGAAACACAACAAACTCACTCCTACCTACACATTTAACCAAAGTTTAAAAAACACAATTCTTACATACCTTAACTGACTGTGTGTGTGTTATTATACTTCCTGCTTGAAATTAACTATGATGGTTTTCTTCGACTCGTTTCCCTGATCATCTCTTTTACTGTGCATGTTTGGCTAACCAACTACAAAGCTGCGCCAATGATCTAACGCTGTTTGCGTAGATACAGTTGAAAATGTCGGTCTTGAGAGAAAAACCGAACGTAAATGTACTTGAATAAAATCTGCATACATTTTGCGTACCTGTATGTGTAAGACAAACAGTAGGCACAAACACTTGTATTAGTTTGAAAATTTTTTTTTCCAATTCCACTGATCTATTAGGAAAGGTTTTTTATATTAATGTATTGGGTCATTGTTCTTGTATATTTATAAATAGAATAACCGCAAAAGAAAATAATGTACTTTTGTATACTGTAAAACTTAAAATATTAAATTAATTTCATTATCAGAACAATTATTTAGATAAGTACATAGGATTCCCAATCGGATATATTTTTTTGGACAGAAAATCAGTTCAAAAGTATTTTATCCCAAAAGGAAGTTAAAGGTCATCATAACCCATATCAAATTATTTGCAAAGAGTTGTTGTGTATGATTATGCTGTGGGCTGGTAGGATCTCCGCAGTCAACCTTGTAAAGAGCCTGAAGAAGCCTGTGACTGAGGGCTGTCATGACACGCTAACAGCTCCATTTCCACAAAATCTTAGTAGTTACTCTTATTAGATATTAGTTACTTAGTAGAGCCAGCTAGGTAACTTGGCCCAGAAATTGAACTTGGCCCAGAGGGAAGATATTCCACAATAATATCCTGGGTGACACTATCAGTTGTTGACAAACACTGCTAATCCATCTCAAGAGGAGATATGAAAGTATCTCCTCTTGAAATCCCTGTCTGTGTCATAAGGTGTGGGTGGTGAGGTGGTGAGGCAGACGCTGGAGACCCAGGTAAGATTTAGAATGATGATGATTTAATGATAATGATACGTAAACAGTCCAACAACCGAGGCAGCACTGCAGAGCGGAAGACTAGGCTCAGCACAGGTAGCGCAAGGCAAACGAATGGACGGAGAACACAGAACGGCAAACATAGACGAGGACCCGACAGAGAACAAAGACAACGGAGGGACTAAATACACGGGGAGGCAATCAGGGAAACAAGACACACCTGGG
>CAEGAG010202960.1:0-13191 GCA_903067065.1 Brachyrhaphis terrabensis
ATTTCTGCTATAACTGATGTATATTTGCATATAAAATAAGTCAATAGAGTTTAATTTACAATTTTAATGTCTTCGTGCCATGAGATCTCAGCCGGCTGGAGAGAGAAAAAGTAGATCTTGGTCTCAAAAAGTATGAGCACCCCTGAGCTAGAGAGAACAAAGATGGCTGCCGCTCAATTAGCATCGGAGCAAGCGTCTAGACCTGCGCTTTGTTGCCTCTCATCTCTGGGACTGGAGCGAGCGTAGACAACGTCACAGACAACATGTCTTTTTGGGGAACATATAATTCGAAGATTCCTTCTGTGTGATTTTAAATAAATCATAGCCCAAGGCTTATTTCTTCATCCAGAATACAGCTTTCAATTGCACAAATAGTAGACTGCAATTGTACTTTGGATCCAGCGCGTCTTTAAGGAAACAGTACCTCCCTTTGAAGAAAGAAGTCCCTTCCAAGGCAGAAAAAGGGAGGGACCTAATCACTCAGTGACAGCCACAAACAGAGCAGCAGCTTCTAGGCCTGTCATGTTGACTCACTTTGCTGGATAATAAATTGTCCCAGAAATGACTGCAATAACAAATCAGAACTAGGAAGAGGGTCTCTGCACTGTAAATCAGACTTGTGTAGATGCTGTTCATTATGCTAATGATGGAAAAATAACTTGCCGTTACAGGAAATTTATTTATCCGCCATCATCGGTGGTCATGCTAGCTAGCTTTAGCATTCATGTGGCAGAGTACAAGTGGGAGAGCGTGAGCAATGTGTACACAAGCACGACTGACAGCGCTAAAATCCTCCTCCTGCATCTGATTGGTTGCTTCTGACTGAGTGTTGTATTTCTGCAGTTAGTACTGATGTGAAGCCAGAGGAGCTTAAGTTTATTGCTGCATTGTCACATCATGGTTTTAATAGTTTTAATAAATATGTAAGTTAGTTTGCAGGTTACATACTGCAGCTTTAAGTCTTCGTCTTGGGGTTGAATACTTAAGAGTTTTCTTTCCTCCTCTCCGTCCTCCTGGAACCAACAGTGAGTTAATGCAGTGCATTCTGGGAGTAACAGTTTTTATTCCAGCCTCTTTGTTCCCTGTAGTTCAGTTGTTCATGGCTGAAGGGACAACAGTGCTGTTAGAAACTCCATAATGAAAGGTAGAGATATAGTAGGTATAGATTGTGTGATAGAGTGAGGTAGAAGGAGCAACTGAACAAAGAAAAGAAGAACGCTCCTATCCTGGGCTTACAGCTCAGTACAGGTCTCCCATGGCTACCGTTGTGAAAGACACCAAAACCAACAGCAGGCTGCACAGCACTGAGGCTCAGGGCCACTTCAATCTGACTAAATTCAGCCCAGATAAATGGACAGGCAGATAGATTCTCTCACACATGCATCCAGAAGCTGCACATTATTAACTTGCATACTCTACACAGTTACAGCTCTGAATGCAAAATGAGGATAAATATTTGATAAGGGAAGCCTTGTGAGTCGTATTTGTAGACAAATCACGTTGCTCCAATGTCAATGAGAAACAAAAATAACAATAAGTCTTCTCCCTGCTGGAGAAGATCCAAACACATTGTAGATTCTCCAGATCTTTATGTTCGGACTACACCAACAGAACAAAATTCAACATACTTTCAGGATTTTGAGAATTTTTTTATTGCTCTTCCAATTTGTTTTGGCCCAGTTGGCTTAACACTGCCATATCAAGGCAGTTTCACAAGCTGAAAATAGTCAATTCTGTCCCAATTCAAGCATTCTGGTTCATTATGCATCATCAGCAGAGGCACCAGCCACGCTCAGATTTACCGTTAAAGGGACAGTTACGTGTAAAATTAATTTTGCATCATGTTACGATGTTATTCCCTCATCGAAAACATACCTTGCAGTTTCCAGGTTTTTGAGCTTCAGGATCATGGAGCAGCCCTCCCTGCGACTTCTCCGCTCAACTCCTTCAGACTAGCCAGCAGCAATTAGCAAATACCTTGTGCAACTGCGCTTCTGCTGAGGTCATTATAGCAGCTGTTCAGAGCAATGCTGGTAAAAATGTTGTTAAAGGGTTAATAGAGGAGCCTTGTTTTGATGACTTCCTGAAGGCAAAGATTCAGAAGGAGAATGAGTTTCTTAAAGAGACAGAGACCTCTGTAGGTGTTAAATTAAAAAGTCAAATTACTTTTAAGTCATATCTTATACGTACCAAACTTTTGTAGCAACTGAAGGTAACATAGGTTCTTGATTGTGCTATAAAATGGCACCATGTGCCTGGAAAATACATATTACTGTCCCTATTTTCCAAAATGTTGGGGCTGGGCCCTCTGGCTCTGTTTCAGCATCTTAGCATCTTTGTGGCGCATAAAACTGAATACTGCTCCTTCTTGTTTGGTTCTGGGTTGCAATGAGACCAGTTTAAATAAAATGATTTATCAACTAACAACATTATTTTAAAGTCTAGTCTAGTCTGGGTGATGTGCTCTATCCTACTGGTTTTAGTCAGTGAGGTGTAAGAGGAAGAAATGACTAATTTATAAGATATCAGTTACTTTTGCACATCTATTTCATCAGTGACTTTACCATAGTAGTTCTGCTCGTTACCTGAACCCACTCAGTAAATAGTGTTAACCCTGAATTCAAAGTCATTAAAAAGGTTCACAATATTGTGAAACTTCCTCTTAAAGGGGACAAGACGGAGTGAATCTCACAGATGTCTCACAAATATAGCCAACATCCGACAGAGATGTGTTTGCCTGACAGAAAAGTGCGAAGCAGCAGTGAAAATAAAATCTATTTTGAGCTTTCCGTTGCCTCCAGTAGTCATAAATCAGAAATATGAGGAATCGTCAACAGCACTAATGTCTCCTCGCAGAAGGTGAATGGGCCATAAAGCTCGCAGGTTCCTGACATGATGTAATTGTCCGTACAGGCTGATGATCCACACCGGCAGACGTGTCCCAAGGCCAGACGAGGAACATGCTGTCAGAATTTATATCGCCCACAGCTGCAGTCTTAAAATGTTTTATTAATTTCCTTCCACAGAACGTTGTCGTTTTTATGTAACTGTTGTGCTTTAAAATAATGTCAGGTTTTATCATCGGGCCTTGAGCGTTTCACATTATTAAATCTACTCATCCTTGAAAAAAGGCAGAACACCTCTGATGCTGAAAACACTGTTGTATGAAGGAGGGATGTCCTCATAAAGGTAGAGAAACATTTGTTCCATTAATCTTTTTATTTTATTATTTAGTCTTTTTTGTGTGGTTTTTCTTTCCACACAAAAAAAACTCCTTTGTATGATGTAACTTGTTTCCTTTACATTAGTATTTATTTTGCCACAATATGATAAATTCTAGTGTATATAAAGAAAGCTTTACAAACACCAAGGTGACCAAAGATCTTGTTTCACCCCGACTAGATCTGATCTGGATTCTAAATTCAGAAGATGTTATTTTACCTCTGCCCTTAAATCAGTCTTATGCTCAATATACAGGCCTTTAGAGCTCTTTTGGTTTGTCCAACATTAACAAAAACCCTGGTAAAATTCTGTAAATACACTGTGTGCTATCACAGTTGAAGAAAGGATTCAAATGGGTATTAAAAACAAATATCTATTGTAAGGATCCAACACCGTGTATTCTTATTTTTCTGTCATATGTGTTAGTTTTCGGAGACCTAGACATATTCAAAAATTCACAGAATCTTAAAGACGTGTCAGTTGTTCATGAAATACTCAGATTTTAGGGGTTTCACAAAGAGCAGTCCAGTGAGAGCTTGTTTTACATCTGCATTCTGTTTCTGCATGCTGCTGGTTAGCTGTTTTGAATCATCTGTAGGATTTGTTTCATTTCCATATTCAGCATTTACCTCCATATTCACTTCAAGCCAATGAATTGTCATGCCCATCACAGCTATTTGTTTGCAGAAGAAGTTTGCCCTAGCTTTCTGTGGAAAGGGAGGAATTTTGCACTGATTACCTTGAGTTCCTTTATGAAAGACATTTTGGTGCAGGGTTTCTCTGTCATGAATTGGTGTAGTGGTGGAGGTGAGGCAGACGCTGGAGACCCAGGTAGAATATGGATAACGATGATTTAATGGAATAAATTAACAAGTAAACAGTCCAAAAACCGAGGCAGCACTGCAGAGCGGAAACAAGGCTCAGCACAGGTAGCGCAAGGCAAACGAATGGACACACACAGACTGGCGTACATTAGACGAACGCAGACAAGGACCCGACAAGGGACACAGGTGGGACTAAATACACAGAGGGTAATCAAGGGAACGAGACACACCTGGGAATAATCAAGGGGAGACAGGACAACACGGAGAACACAGAGACACAGAACTAGACATGAACTAAACACACAGAAAAACACAGAGAACTCGAAAATAAACACAGAAAAACACAGATCACGACATTCTCTCCTTGAAGCTTCTCCTTGAAGTTTTCCAGCACGGTAATATCCAGGTAAGAAATAACTTGAAACATTAGTATTTTAAATATTCCCAGTGAGTGAGAGAACGAAAGCAGAAACAGAAACATGAAGCAGCATTGAAAGTGAGGACAGCTATCAAGGTTAGTGTGTGTTGCCCATGTAGAAGGAGCAACAGCCAAGAACTGAATACAGAAAACATGGACATTATAAATCATTGTGCTAGATTCAAATGTGACCACATACATTTTGGGTAATACATTACATATCACTGTGTGTGGAATTAATCCATATGCTAATTTGCCTGAACTTTTCCAATAAATTACATGTTCCATGATATTCTCATTTTTGAGAGGCAAATATTTCTTTTTGCAAAATTTAATCTAAATTTGAGGAAAATTGCATCAAAAAGTTTACTGTGTTTTTTGTCTTTCCTGGTGTTCTTTTAATGAAACCTGTTTTAGTTTTTGAACTTGGGACAACCATATTAAGATTTTAAAAAAAATTGAAATGATGTAAAGACTCTTCCCAGCAGCCCAGGGTGAGCTGGATTTGTGGTTCCTCCACCTGTTGCTGTTTCCAGAGATGCATAATCGTACATATAAACCAGTAAAGATGTACAAAATGCCTTCAAATAAATGTCCTTTTTACTGCATTTCTCCAGTGGGGAAGAAGTTACACTTGAGTTAGTAATAATCACCTCAGAGTATTCAAAAACCTCTTATCAGTAATCTACAATCTCATAGCTCTGGATTTATTTTTCTTTCTTTTCCAGACCCAATTTTCTTAATTTTGGCATATGCCTGACTGTTGTAGCAAATCCATATAAGGTTTTGAACTTGAGATCCTATATCTGTTGCCCAACATCAGTGTCTGACCTTATGAATGCATGTCTGGAAGAATGAAGAATGTTCTAAGTTCCTATAAACGTGCTTATAAATGTTTTTGAAAGTCTTCCCCCCAAAAAACTGAAGGGCTAACATCTGCAAAGCAACTTATATTAAACCTTATGGTTCAGGAGTGGGATGTCACAATAAAGCAAAGCATACAAAAAGGATTCACTTATTGTTCTTACAAATCAACCATGATCATAAAAATTACAAAGACCCATTTATTGCCAAAGTGAAAACTGGTTTCTACAAAAATAATAATAAATATACATATGTAACATAATTGCATAACATATAACCAAGTATGGCAATAATCTGTTGACCTGTCGGCTGTCGTGTTCATGCTGATGCAATGTCTTAACAAGAATATTTGTAGTAATGGGCTGACCAAGTTTATGAACAATGTATATTTTTTCTGAGTCAGTGTTTTTTAAACCCTATCTAAACTGCAGTCGCAACTTAGAAGGGTTTTGAATTATGTCTGTATAACAACCTTGGATGCAAAGTTGTTGAAACTCAAGTTGGGTGGAGAACATCTGTGAACATCATTTTCTTTTCACAGATTCTCTTTTAATCAAACTAAACATTTGATTAAATGTTTAGTTGTGACATGGTGACTTCCTTCACCTGAACAGTCTGAGTGGTTTAAATTAGTGACGTCACAGGCTTCACATTTCTCAATAAAATTAGAAAATATGTTATAGTTTGTATTTTACATACCATCAAAACCAAATCATCTCAGCACAGATATAAAAAGCCTGTCAGGTTGTAACTTCATCTCGAAGTTTGAAAAGAGCTCAGTGGAAACCTAAAGTTATTTGCTGCCCCCTACTGGACAAAGGTTTGATGTGCATAAAAGCTAGAAAGAAAAATCACATAAATTACACGTAATTATAAAGTTATTACATTCTTTTCTAAATATTCCTGTGAAGTGACAACTCCAGAATAAATGACGAATTGTTTCTGGATGCTCTTTGCATAACTTACAGGTGGGGTCTATTGTTCCGCCCTGTTTAATGTCTACGACGGCGTATTTGGGCCATTGTAGATCAAGATAAAAAAAAAAAATGGAGTGCATTTCTGCCAAAAATCTCAGTAATTTTGAGATTAATCTCAGATTTTTTTTTAGAAAAAAAACTTGGACATTTCGGGGTTTGAAGTCAAAAAATGGACAGGTTCAGAATTACAGATCATATGTGTCATTTTATGTTAATTTCTTTAAAAGAAAAAAATATAAAGTGAAAAAATAAATAAAATGCGGACAACACATTTTAGTGTTGTACACGTAGAGAATGGTTTGAGGAAACATATAAACTACACAGAAGCTGTTGAATAGAGTTTAAAATAGTAAATAGTATGAGTTTTGCTTTATGGATATCCTCATTATTTGTTTACGTATTTATGAATTATAGTCTGGATTTAAAAAACACAATTAAAAAGCTCTATCTTATAGCAATCGAATTGAATGGTAAAGTGGTTTACATTTTCCCAACAGCACCTGAACATCTCACAGACTGATGACCCGGATGGACTTGTGTTCAACTTTATATCCCATAATTCCTTTCTCTGCCTTCCTCTTTCCCTGTCGCAGCAATGTCCAAGAGAGGTATGATAGACTTCCTGTAAAATCCACCTCCATCCACTGTTTTTTATCATACTGTGGAGAATGTAATGTTACTGAAGTGTGAATAAGTATTCTCTATTATGTATTCCTGCTGCTCGTTGTAGATTTCTCAAAGTAGTTAACGATTAAAGTCTTATCGCATCTCGCCTTTCTGGTGACGGCCGCCATATTTGTCTGTCAGGGCCATGTAGCATGGCGGCTAAAAAAATCCGTTTTGAAGCTGTATACTTTGCGCGTTCTCTTCGAGATCAACTGAGAACACAGTGAAGCACCGCTTGCTTCATTTCCATCTGAACTGGGTTTTAAATAATGCTGCTGTGCTTCACAATATGTTTACTGAATGTAGCTAAAGCTAGCGGCAGCTAGCAACGTGAGTGGTGTTGGAAAACGACTGTAATTAATTCATAAGTTTCTACAGCACTCATTTAATAGATACACGGGTCAGACAACACATGGCTTTCTTAACTTTAATGAATGATTGTATTAGAACTGACTGAGCAGACAGACTAGCAGACAACTTCACATGGTCACTTCAGTGATGGTTAGTACTAAGTCGGTTATTACAGCTGATCTGCTAACATGGTGACAGTCCAAATTGTTATATTTTTTGCAGTTGAAGTAATCTTCAGGACAGGCTCAAGTTGTTTTCTTTATTTCAGGACGTGGTGGTTCATCTGGTGCAAAGTTCCGTATCTCACTTGGTCTCCCAGTGGGAGCGGTCATCAACTGTGCTGACAACACAGGTATGTGGCCGAAGATGTACATATGTATAAGCAGCAGATAATGAGAACTGGCAGTTAATGTTGTTTCCATGGATAATGACTGCATGAAGCATCTTGTGAGAACAATAATCTGCTATTAATATGGTTAGGATTCAGTTTTTCAGACTATTTTTTTGGTTTCCACTCAGAGATGCAACTGGGTTCTACAGTTGCATCTCTGTATGTATCATAGTAACCTTTAAGATGTGTGTGTGCATGAAACTCTGAATGGGAATTTTGCATTTAAAGCCACAAAGTCTGATGACGGTTCTCAAACATTAGAAATTCTTGCTTTTGCTGTTTTTAAATAAATACCGGATGACGTTCTAATAAAATGAAACTATTCACCTGGTTTAAGAATGTCTCAATAAGGACTTCTTGTCTGAAGTGATGTTGCGCATCCCTCATTTCTTTTTCTCTTAAACTATTAACTCAAGTTCAGACAGAGCTGCACTTGGAGAGCCTTTGTTCCACATGAAACAAAATGGTGGTAGGTTTTGTTTCTGACAAATGTTCCTTCAAAAAGCACTTGCTCTGTCTGCCCAGTGGCTGGGTGAGTTGTCGTAGAAGGAGACAGTAAGTCATCACTGTGGGTGAGACGGCAGCTTCACTGTGGCTGACTGATCTCAATCAGGGATGAGACAAGGTGCTCAGTCTTTAATGTCTTCATGTCTCCCTGTGATGCTTGTTTTCACTGATGGGGTCCCATCTGTCACACAGGTGCCAAGAACTTGTACATAATCTCTGTAAAGGGCATCAAGGGGCGTCTGAACCGTCTGCCAGCTGCAGGAGTGGGTGACATGGTCATGGCCACAGTGAAAAAAGGCAAACCTGAACTCAGGAAGAAGGGTGAGTCTGACTACTGCATCAGCCTGCAGCACCTCCACTCATACTGATGCTTCTGTGTCGTCAGTTCATCTTCACAATACAGGCTGTCATAATAACAAATTACGCTGGATGATAAATTGCCCCAGAAATTACTGTCATTTTGAGACCATTTAACAAACATAATACAACCTCTAAAATGTCAGCAACAAGAAAAACAACTTTAATGTCTAAAGAACATTTAACACTAGAATTGGAAAATATTTGAAATATACATAAACAAAACAGTAATTAAAATGCATAATGAAGTTTCTGTAACCAAAATTGCCCTTCAGAAAGTATTAATCATTCAGCTTAATATTGTGTACAATATTTGTGTTCACAACAGGCAAAAGTTGTGTAGACTCACTGCTTCACATTACCGGCCAAATGTTTTTTTTTTTTTTCAAAATGGCTTCTTTTCAACGATTTTAAAGGAAAGCTATGTAACAATGTTTGTCCAAGTAGAAATGATGGAGCTCACGTTAATAGATCATGCTCTTATGTATTTATTTATCTAGAGACTTGCATGCTGATTTTAGGGTTCAAGTAACTTTTCAGTTTAACTCTTCTGAAGTTATCTCAGAGATTTATAGGAAACATATTATGGTGTAAAAGTGTTGACCTTTGACCCTCCTTAGCATTGTGTTAACAGCTGGTCTGAGGGAGAGCCAGGAAAATAATCTTATAATTCTGAGTTAAAACAGGAAAAAAGGTCGTGTCAGCAGTTAGAAGCATATCAGATATTTAAAATGAAAAACTAATCAATAATTATCTATCATCTGATATGAACCCCTTATATTGTGATGCATTGTCAGCCTCATCGTCTTGCATTAACAGGAACATAATCAGGTGTTCATGGTAAACTATTAAATGTTTTTGATTTTTACTCCATTTTTTAATGAGTTAAATTATAGATGTAATGCATTCCACGAGCTAAAAGTTTTCTAATGTTCTTTCAGTGCATCCTGCGGTGGTGATACGGCAACGGAAGTCGTATCGGCGAAAAGACGGTGTGTTCTTGTACTTTGAAGACAACGCTGGTGTCATCGTCAACAACAAAGGAGAAATGAAAGGTGGGTTTAGAGATCCGTGTTGAAACCAGAGGAACACCAACACACTCATGGTTGGGTCTGTTCAGTCCCAGGACTTCAACACTGATAGTCGTGGTTAGTTTAGGTGCAGTTGTTAAACCAACGCTCCCTTCAAAAAGCACTTGCGTTGTCTGCTCAGTGGCTGGGTGAGTTGTCGTAGAAGGGCAGACTGAGTTCATCTCTTTGGGTGAGAAGGCAGTGACCCAATGACTGACCAATCTCAATCAGGGATGAGACAGTATTCATAATATTCATATCTCACATCATCTTCTGGCTTCCTCGTCAGTTTTAATGTAAAACCTTTGAATTGTGTTTTGCTTGGTAACCAGCTTGATGTTTGGCCAATAGTGACTGATTTTTATTTGTATCCATGTTCAGGTTCAGCCATCACAGGACCAGTGGCCAAAGAGTGCGCTGACCTGTGGCCCAGGATCGCCTCCAATGCTGGCAGCATCGCCTGAAGAGAACCTGTTTGTTTTCAATAAAAACTGTTCACCAAGATGCTTGTCCTGCTTGTTTGGCGTTCATACCAGAACAGACGGGATAAAAATGTTCATCTACAACTGAGCCCAGTGATGAGTTCTGTGTGTGTTCAAGTTTTTAATTATCCTGCTTTACATATGGAGCTGCCACTAGATGGTGCACTGAAATGTGAGCTAAAATCTAAAACTTTAGTTGGGTATATGTTTAGTAAAACCTGGAGGAGTCAAGGTGAAGAAAATCTGTCAGATGTTCAGGTTAAAATCAGGATCGGCCCTGATTTTCTTAATTTTGAGAGATCAGCTGAGGTTGGGCTGACCGGCCCATCAGGTCATCTCTGCATGTTTGCAGTTAATAGTGACCCCCACTGTTGCCAACTAAGCGACTTTCTTGCTATATTAACAATTCATAGAAAAAAATCTGTATTAGCCAAACTGATAATTGGTCGGTCAGGGTTTTAGAGATGGTAATTAGTGCATACTTAAATTATCACTGGAAAACATCAATAGAGGTCAAAATGTTAATTTACAGATATTTATTGTGGATATTGAAGAGCTTGATCTTAAAGCTGTTCCTCATCCAACTTTTAACTTTTATTAGAAATGGAATAAGTAGAAGAAAAAAACGTTCAGTAATGCCTTTATTGTTCTAAAAATGAACAGTAACATAAATGAGGACTTTTTTTGTTAGCTGAAATAGAGGAAAGTAGCAGTGTGTTGGGTGGTAGCCTGAGGTTTCATCAAACTAGTGATTTTAATAGTGAAATAAGTCAAGCTGACCTGATCACTGCAGCATTAATAAGTATCTGTTTTGTAGACGTGGTGCAAAGATTTGGATTCAGCTAGAGAAACAGTTTACCAGGTTTCTTTTAGGCTGCTGATCTATAAAAGAGCTGGATAAATTAATGGATGGTTTAGAAAATAAGATTCTGGTTTGGACAAGGAGATTCTAGAGGAGTTGTGAAGATCATCCAGTAGAGGGCGCCTTCAGAAAGTTTAAAAAAAGTGACCAGATGAGAATCTTGAGTCGGAGGGAATTGTTCAAAATTAAGAGTCATAATAAAGTTAAAGAGATTTATTAAACTAGGGAAATGGGCGTCTAAACACTAGGTAGTCATAAAGGACACAAAAAATGACAGATAAGTGAACACATAGATCTTTATGAATAGATTTGGTCTGCGGCAGGATCAGAACATGAAAGATCTATGTGACACATACAGCTCTACAGAAACAACTTCTATTTGCTCATCAGAATTCAATAAAACCACACATAGACATATTCACATTATCTACAAATATATCTACTAAATACATAAGGTCCAAGTCACATTTTTTAAAAGGATTTCAATTTTCTCTAGTTTTCTGCAGTAAATGTAAAAACTGAAAATGTGACTCATCACATCAGCTGACCTGCAAAGTAGAATTACTTCAGATCAGTTAATAATAACCACATAAATTTATCATAATCATATCACATTATGTTAACAAGATCAGTTACTCTTAACCAGATCAGTGCAGCCCCACTCAGTCTGACAGGTGAGACAGAATGAAGTCAGGATGTGTTGCTGCAGGTGGACATTAAATATGGTAAAATAATCAAATATGTTTTTGTAAATATATATATTTGTTAGTACAATATTCACATGTTATTACTGTAATTCCAGTTGATTAGTGTCACAGTTGGAGCTCCAGGCAGAAAGGTCAGGTAGTCTCAGTGAGAACATCAGAACAGTTCTGGTTCTGGTGTGATGAGGTTCCTTCAGTCTGTAACAGGAATTATTCGGACTTTGACAAAAACAAAACAGAATTTGTATTTTACAAACAACAGATGTGGGCAACATCTGGGCTTCCACCAGATCTCACCTGTTTGAAGTTGTGACAACAGTCACTACTTTTCCGACACTTTTGACCATGTAATGTTGTTAGTAATTCTAATTTCATCATTAGGATGTATGTCAGTACTTATCAGTCAACCTAAACTTAACTTAAATAATGCTGAATGCTGGTGAACATTAGGAACCAGGGGCTGGAGTCATGATTCCCAAACCTTCACTGCTCTGAGTCCCACTGACTGAGAACTGGGGTTTGTTTGTAACTCTGCTTCGGTCAGTTTGCTTTAGGGTATCAGATCCAGTCTAGGGAACAGTCTCCCCGCCACGTCCTCATCCATGGGGGCGTCAGTGTGGGTACGGAGTGTGGAGCTGGGCAGTGGGCGCTGTTCGCAGGTGGCCTGGGGGTGGGTGTGCCACGTTCCGTCCCTGTAGGTGCAGTAGCACACCGTCTCCTGGTCGATGTTCACACGTTCCCCTGCCGGGATCACCCTGCTCCCGGCAAAACAGTTGGGACCTAAAAGCACAGGAGACGGTGCAGGGCTTCACCCAGTGCTCCCCCACAGGCATTCATTCTGCTACACATAAATGTCTCAGTTAATCAATTAAAATTGTACAATGCAAAACATGGCTTCACTTATTAAAGAATAAAAATAAAGAAGTAAACCACATACTTTGAAGGTAGCAGATCGGTATCTAATCTTCTAACCTGATCTGTTGGAAGAGTTTCAGTCTGGTTTCACCAGAGCGCTGAAACAGAACTGCTGAAAGCTACTAATGATATTCTCTTGGCTTCAGATAATGGACTATCTGTTCTGGTTTTGGTCTCAGAGCTGGTTTTGATCCAGTCCAACACAATATTCTCTTAGAACGTCTTGAACATGTATGCAGGTATCAAAGGAACAACACCAGACTGGATTAAATCCTGTCCAGTTTGTTCATGTAAACGATAAAACTTCCCTCTCCAGAGTTACTTGTGGAGAACCACAGGGCTCTGTGCTTGGACCAGTTCTTTTTGCAGTATGTGTCCAATTGGAAAAATCACCAGAAACCATAGGAAAAAGTTTCGCTTTTATGCTGATGATACAGAGCTTTGTCTAGCCATAAATCCTGATGACTCCAATCCGTCAGGTTTTATGGCAAGACAGACGTTGTTTAGAATAGAATAGAATAGAATTCAACTTTATTGTCATTGCACTGTCACAAGTACAAGCAACGAAATGTAGTTTTCAT
>CAEGAG010203055.1:0-55698 GCA_903067065.1 Brachyrhaphis terrabensis
ATTTATGCTATAGTTATCTGAATAACTCTTAATATGTTATGTTAACATACCAGGCACGTTCTCAGTTCGTTGTTTCTCATGTAACGTTAGCATACCGTACTAGCCTGTTGTTGCCTCTATTCTATTTTCATTGCCTTTCAAGATGACATGTCTATTCTTGGTGTTGGATTTTATCAAATAAATTTCCCTCAAAAATGCGACTTATACTCCGGTGCGACTTATATATGTATTTTTCTTCTTTATTATGCATTTTATGGCTGGTGCGACTTATACTCCGGAGCGACTTGTAGTCCGGAAAATACGGTAATTACTTTGAGTCTACATGATGTTTGGTTGAAAGAATAGTTCATAAAGGCCAAATATTGTCTCTCACACAATATCACAAAAATCCTTAACATTGTTTTAACAGTTTGTCACTTTAGCATAATTACATGCAGGGTAATCATCTACATGTTTCTCACTAATTACCTCTAACAGTTGATTCAATCCACTAGTTTTGTATATGATATTTGTACAGTACATTTCTCATCAAAATGAAGACCATTTAAAGCTACTATTATGAGCGGTGAATATAAAATTGTTTTATACTTTAAAGTTTACACACTGAATTTATGAAGTAAGTAAGGAAGCAGATCTTCAGTTGCCCTTTCTGATGGCTAAGTCAGCTAAAAAAGATTCTTGTCAAGGTGGCTGACTAAGTAGAAAACAAATGGCAGCTCCTTTATTCTGGTTGCTGGTTTTGAGTTTCACTTAGGACAGACATTGTGAGACTTTTTTGCATCACTTTGAATTGAGTTGCTGTCAGGGCATAAAAATGACTTCATTAAGTTAAGGTTCAAAAGCAGATACAATTTTTGAAAGCTACAACCACATAGCACTTGGTATTGGTCTTTAAATAAAGGATTAATCTTAGATGTTAAGGAACTTATTTTTAAATCTATTTGAAAATCCTACACCATGAGAAACGAGAGCACAGAGTGCATGCCAGACAACTTTATGTGAGTGGGAAGTGAGAACATGTTTACAGAGGGCCCATGCCTCTTTCTGACAGTCTAACAAGGAATGACAAGCGTGATTTATGATTTATAATTTAAGCATGGTAAAATATAGGGAATATTTGCATAGTGGTAAGATGCTTTGAATAATATTGTCAGTAAAAAAAAAGCATGATTGGAGTTCATAAAATGCATTGCTGTTTATGATGGCATAGACGCAAAATAAGAAAATGTCAGTCAAAAACAATTGACCAACACATAAAAACATTTCGAGTTTCATTATAATACCACACTAATCAGCCTTTACTATGACTATTGTAAAAAAAAAAAATGTTTTCCTTCTTGTTCCCTATTTTGCCAATTACATATCAAAGCAATTAAGTGTGCAAAAGGGCCCCGATATGAGCGATAAAGCAAATTCACCATTTATTAGCTACAACATCCTATTCTGCTTTTAAAAGAATATTTCGCCCAGTAGAAAATAAGCTCTAAAATGACAGTCCTTCAGACAAAATCTTAAATCCCATGGGCACCTATGTGACACCATTAAGAAAAAAATGTCAGCTCGCTGATGCTCTGGTGTGGGTGAAGTGAGATCTTTGTTGGCTGAAACATCGAGGAAACTGTCACAGCAGCTATTAAAGAATGTGCTGATCCCATGCACAGACACTGTCAGGCGGTTATGCAAGCAGAAATGTGGCATGCTGAATAGTGAACTATCTCTGCCGTCATGTGTAAGAAACCAGCTGCGCTTCATCATTTGTATCTTTTAATGTCATGCCATTTAGAACTGGTCTTCTTTCTACACGTAAATGATGTGTTACTTTTGTGTGAAATTTTTAGCGAATTTTATACATTTTAGGCGCCCTTAAGGCGCCTGAGTAGCAGTGAGAGTTACAAATGAAAAAGCACTTACTTCTACACTTATCACACAGCTGTAGCATCACAAGCAATTATTTTTCAGTTTCATCAAAACGTCCAAACAGCTCTCCCAAAACAGCTGTCCCACTTCCACAACAGCTGTGCCACCCTTTCCTAATGGCAGTGATTTCCCCTCAATGTCTTTTTTCAGACATTGTTTGTGTTCCACATCAATAGTAAGGATTGGCATTGTCATGTACTTTGTATTTTTGTTGTAGTTTAAGTCGAATTGGTAAAACCTGTTTTGGATTGTTCTTGCTGTTTAAGTGTCCACTAATTTTTTATGTTTATCAAATAAATATGCTCAGCAGAAGAGTATGATTTTTTTGAAAGTTACAAAAAAAAATATGTGGCTCCGTTTTGAGGAAAGGTTCCCAGGTTTCTTAGGATTCTACAATTTGTTTGTCATGTCACTTATTCAGTGCACATTCTTGCTTCTCTTTGCATTTTGTTGGTTGTAATAAGGCTGGTAGTGTTTATGTGATTGACAGGGGGTAGGCATTCTTTCTCAGACAGCGCTCATGGCTGCACTGATGGATTTTAAAATAAACAAACTTGGAGCATCTCTATTTTATTGAGGCAGGACTCACAGTCACTAAACAACACAATTAGGCTGAAGTTATCTTGCAGGAACCCACTTATTGCCACAGTTTTACTTAATTATTATTTTCTTAATGCAAACTTTTAAGGCAAATCAGAAAAAAGGTCTTTTTTTTTTTTTTTATTGTTGAAGTGCTGTAGTCCCTACATAGATCCCAGGCAGTAAAATCAGCATAACTAGGAGTGAAAGCATTCCATGTATGTACTATAAGGATGTTTTAGTTATGTATGAACCAAAAGAATGATCCTACTAAAAGCAAGCTTTAATGACAAGTAACGACAATGGTATCCAAATAGTATTTTAGTGATATGATATGATTGCTGTCTGTCAGTTACATTAGTGTTTCGGGTAAAATAGTGATTTTAATAGTTTGTCAGGTTGAACAAAGCATTAAATCAGTCAGTTTTTATCTAAAAACTTCTGAAAGCACATCTGTAAATCCATTCGGCACCCGCTAAATGTAGTAGTGTTGCTACATTTAGCTAAGAGGAAAGGGGAAACACTCTGGACAGGCCAACTATAGTTCATGAGGAGATGCATGCATAAACTTACACCTAAGGGCAATCAAGAGTGGCCAATTAACCTAACATGCAGGCTTTAAAACCTTGGCAGTAGGCTGGCAGGAAACCCATGTATACACAAGGAAAACATGCAAACGTGCACAGAAAACTGTTGGCCAGGATTGTAATCTAGGTCCTTCTTGCTGCAAGTCAAAATGGCTAACAACACGCAGCTTGTAGTCTCCACAGTTTCTCTCAATATAAAAGAGAATTTCTTCCAAATATCAAACAGGAAAATAAAATGTTTGCGCCAATCTATCTATTTACAACTTACATGTCCACACACATTGGTAAGTCCCACTAATGGGATCAGCCAGGCATGAATGCTTCTCAATGCCTTCAGGCTTATTTACTTTCTCGAGTAAACACAATTGTGCAGCATATTAACATCAGGAAACCCTAATTCTGTTAAATAGTTTAATGTTTGAAGTACGCTTATTTTTGTATGTTGTAAGGATCAGTGGAGACGAACAGCATTCATTTATAATGATGTTTACATGTTATGCTTTCTATTCCGGTAGGAAGGCATGTTGAAGAGCTGCATTTGTTTCATTTTCTCCTATCATTAATTTGATCTCAGTTTGTATTTTTTTAATTTTTAATTCTTTTTTTTACAAAGCAGAGCTTCTGAAATAGTCGTGTGATTTGATTGTGTGCATTTTAAAACTGGGATAGAATAATTCGTTTTTGCAGGGTTAAGAACTATACAAATGATAGCTGCTGTTCAGATTGTACATCTGGATTATGTGGGTTTAAAATAACCCCATCCACTTTAACAATTCTGTCACAAATGTCTTTTTGTCATTGTGTAACAGAAAATATAAGGAATGAAAAACATTCACCCATTCTTTGTCTGTATTAGTTTATCCTTACACTAAAATGTGTCTTGCATGTTAGTTTTTTTGCTTTCATCATGAAAAGCACTTTGAATTGTCTTGTTGCTGAAATGTGCTATAAAATTAAACCTGCCTTAAAATGTAGTGGGATGACGCCCATCTCAAGCAATCCTTAGTTACACTCTGGAGAAGTCACAAATATATCACAGGCCAACTGATCTACATGTACACACTAACTCCTATAGGCAATTTAGACTGAACAGTTAACCTCACATGTATATTTGTTTGGGCTGTTGAAGGAAGACATGGCACCAAGAGGAGAACATGTAAAGTCCAGCACCTTCTTGCTGCTTTCCTTCCTCGCAGCAGCAACTGCTCCACTGTGCAGCACATAATCGACTTTAGTTTAAATCAAAATGCAGTCTTAATTAGTCGCCTTTTATTCAATATTGTATGGTGGATTAATGATGTGTCAAGAAAAAAGGAACATGCAAATGAGAACATCGCTATTTGGAATTTGGCAGTAGTCAACCAGAGGAGAGCGTAGGTAAGCAGAAAGACTGGATGAAAGTGTTGTGTTCATCATCTTTCTTGTTGTGCCACACATCTTAACACAGTTAAGATGTGTGTTAACTGTGTTTTTGTAACCCTCTGTACTGAGTCTGGTGGTCATTTAGAAATAAAGGATAAAGAGAAGTCTTTTTTAGGTGAAATGTTGTTGAACATTGTAGAAGTTAACTTTGTAATGGAGAAAAAACACTGTCCGCAAACTCCCAAGAAACATTTGTTTGCTTTAGTAAAAAAAAAAAAAGAAAACATGGGCAAGGGTTTGTGTACAACGGAACAAAGAAGAGTAACCAGACAAAACCCCCATATGGAGATAAAATGCAAACTCCACTCAGAAAGACTGAGATTGGCTGAGACTCAAACTGGCAACCCTGTGGCTGTGAGGCAACAGTACAAACCACAGCATGCACAGTCCCCGGTTAGAGACCAATTAAATGAAATCTGTGACCATTAGTACAAAATGTTGTCCTTGTCAAAGGTGGTTGGGTATGATGCAAACCTGTGAAATTTAATTGTGCCTTGATCTATATAATAAATTGTCTCATCAACTATATGCTGCCAAACCGAGGATGATTTTACATCTGACTTTGTCCTTTAATTCTGCAAATAAAGCGAGCAAGGTTCCATCGAGGTGAGCTGTTTAATGGTACTTTCCATTTCTGGTATTAGTCCTGGAACTAATTGGACTAAATAAATACTCTGTGGACTAATTTGATTCAATTGTATTCTGTGTCTGTCAATATGTCCGCCCTTCAGTCTCTTCCCAGGCTAAATTCGTCTTGTTAGCCTGGGGTCTGTCTTTCCCCGTGGGTTAGTTGACTGATGGAGACCAGCTAAAAAACTGTATTTTAAAATGAGGCAAAATTAGCCAGGACCAGGTGGTTTTTGCAAAGAGTGGCCAGAGAGGAGTTTTATGCTGTCTCTTCTCTCTTTCAAATAAGTTTGTGGTAACAGATACAAACCAGTAGGTTTGTACATATGCATGCAAACAAATCCACATGCACACATTCAGTGATGCAGAAATTGACTCCAATTAGCTGTCTGCTGGTCTCTTTCCTTCCCTCATCAGTGCAAGAGTGAGAGCCTCATCATTAAGAGAGCATGTTTAATGACGGCAGGCCTAACCCATCCTGATGCGGTGGCTCTTTGATATTCTGGAGGTGATCCTGTACACCTTCCCTGTGCTCACCACATCAACTAGTCTTTCCATCTATGATATTTCTCTTTCTCTATTTACTTCAATATGTGTTGGATTTTTTTAAAAGTGTGTTGGATTTACAGTGTCGTGAAAAAGTATTCATGCTACATTTTGTCTGGTTGCAGTCAAAAACATCAATGTGTTTTAATACAGTTCTAGGCAGTGCAGTAAAACTGATGGAAAATGATTCATGGTTTTAAATTTGTTTCGTACAACAAACAATCTGACAGGTGAGTCATGCAGTTGCAATTCAGTCCACTTTGGCAGCCCTGAGGAAAATATTGAGTTGAGTCCACCAGTTCTTTAAAGGCCTCAGAGGTTTATTAGTGAAAATTGGTTAAGAAACACCTTCATAAAAGTAAGAAGAACTCCAAACAGATAAGAGATAAAATTGGGGAAAATACAAACATAGGTTTATGATATAATGTCTCAAGTTATGGCTATCTTAAAGGGCACTGTTCAGAGAGTCATCCAAAAATAAGGCAAAGCACAGCTGCACAACTCAACACAACTGACAAGTTGGGCAAGGACAGCATTAATCGGTGAAACTTGGTAACTCTGGAGGAGCTGCAGAAATCCACAGCCCCACACCAACATGGAAGAACCTGTTGACATGTCAACCATCTGTTGGAGAATAGAGTAAGGATGCTTTGCTTCTGCTGGATGCTTTTCTTTTCCAGAGTGAATGGGAGGATTAATGGAGCTAAACCCACATCAGTTTTGGGGAAAAAATCTGTTCAAGAATGCCAAAGACTTTAAACCAGCATATTGGTGATTATTGCTGTAGGCTATGCCTACAGCCACAGACACAACATTTTATCCAAGTCCTAACCCAAATCTGTGGTGAGATTTAAACATGAATGTTCACAGATATACTCCGTTCAATGGAACTAAGCATCTGCTATTTTGCAAAGAATTCAGAAAAAGTTCTGTTTTGAAATGCAACTCGATTTGCAACTGTAACTACAGCAACATCTGTTTCTGTGTTAAATTGGGAGGGCAGAATACAAATACAGGCCACTTTTCCCCTCCCAAAATATAGCTTTCTCAAAAATGCAGCAAAGAATATCCACCTCCTAGGAAAAAAAACAATTTCCTTTGCTTTTCATTTTGCTGAAGACATGTATGTTTTGTCTCTTAACTGTATGAGGATGGATCAGGTGCTCATTTTGCACATTTGTCAGGTTTAAGCTATTTGTTTTCATGCTGTACAAGGAATTGTGATGCCATGATTGACATCTTTTATTGACAGCTGCCCCTCAGCTATGCAGCACAGGAGCTTTGTTTCCTGCAGCTGAGTGTGAGCATCTGTCAAGGGGAGATGAAGCAGGAACTAAAATTTATCACTCTTTTTCAACTTTGAATTTTGTTCCTAATTTGCTTTTCTGGAAATTGAACCAGCTTAAATGGCTGTAGTACTAATTAGTAAATTCATGCTAACAGATGCAGCATTTGAACCCTTTGTAGTTTATAAGTGTGCTCTCTTACGAACAATAGCATTCTCCCTAAATTTTATATAATTTAATTTTAATGTAGAGAAGCAAATTATCAATGAGAGAACTAAAAAAACATTCAGTAAAAGCTGATTTGCATGTCATTAAGTGAGAAAAGCTCTTAGTCTTGTCAAAAATAATTTATGGATTAGGCTGGAAAGTGCTGCAAAAATCATCACGAAACACAGTTCCTCTGGCATATTTTCCCCTTGCTTTAGGTGAACAAAATCTACCAGTGGATCTAATACTTTTTTCACACAGAATTACTGACTAAAAGCTCCTATGTCTTACTGAAAAGTTACTTTTAAGTTAGTATTGTCTTATTGTAATAAGATATTTGGACTAGAAACTACACAAGCAATACTTGTCCCAAGTTGGACATGGAAGCTATGTTAAGCAGTGTGACTTTTTTATCTGATTCTAAAACAAAGAGCTGCAGAACATGTAAACATCATTATAAATGAATGCTGTTCGTGTCCACTGATCCTTACAACGTACAATGAAACGCTGAAGAACTGCAAGAGATGTTGGGATGCAGCCTGTAACTCAACCCCCTTGCCGATCAATGACAAACGCTCTACTGACATCGCATGTTCAGCCTGACTCAGCACACTTGGAAGCCCACAGCAAAGTAGTTTTAAAAAAAAAAGTTCAGGGGTAATATTATGTACTAACAACACTTAAATATTAACACTGATTTAAAAAATTACAGTGCAATGACATCACTCTTCAGTGTCATACATTTCAACAACTGATGGGAGAAGAAGAGTGTAAAGAGAAATGCAATCCTGATACAACTCTAACTGCAAAGTTTGCAAACGGACATCATGAGCAAATGCTCAGTATGCACATTTATCAGTCCAGCCGTGGCCATACTTGAGCAGACAAAGTGACATGCTGACAGCAGCTGCATGGCTCTCGGTAAACAGTCAGATTTTTTTCTAATATTGTGAGACATTGTAACATTTGCTACATCCTTAGTTTACACATTAAAATGAGTTAGAAAACTACAACATCCGATTTAGAGTAGAGAAATATGGATGCTGTATCAACAAGCCCGACGCTAGTTAGTTTATGACAAGTTGCCTTTGGAAAAAAATAAAAAAAATAATAATAAAAAAAAATATATATACACACACATATATATATATATATATATATATATCAGGAATATATATCTTTTTATTCTTTGTCGAATACAGTCAGTAAGTATGTAATTGTTGCGCACACTTTCAGTAATCTACCAGAAACCTTCTACCAACCATTGATTATGAGTGTCATTTACTGTGGTCTGCTTGAGGAACAGCACTAAGGTCAGAGATGACAGCAGGATCAATAAACTTATTCACACAGCGGGAGGCAAAATTGGTCAGAACTTGGAGATGTTTTCTTTCAGTTAGTGAGGAGCAGGAGGTCACTAAACAACCTGCTTTAAATCACGAACAATCTATACCACTTCTTCCATGACTCCCTCCTGAGATAGAGGAGCTCATTCTCCAGAGGACTCATCCAGGCTTTTGGAAGCAGTAAAGCTGTTCTTAGCTTTCCACAAAATAAAACATTAAGGCTGAAATGGGTTTTACTTCGCACCTAGTTTTAATGCTTTGTACACAAACTGTTGATTGTTTCATTATTAGATTCCAAGTTTTTTTTGTTTGTTTTGTTTTCAATGAGATGTGAGTTTGCCAATTTATTGGTCAGCTTGAAGTTCAAGAGGACTTTTATAAATAACATATTTTTTCCTTTCATGAGCTCTACAATACAAATAACTCATGGAAAATACAATAAACAACATTAAAACACAGATTAAAATTGATGCCCCTGGTGATTTAAAACTGTAAGTGTCAGGAAACTTTAAACTCCAGGTTAAGATAGGCGAATGGCATCAGCACATATTCAAATATAAGCATAGAGACAGTTGAGTGTCTACTTGAACCTCCTACCATGCAACTTTCTGGTCTTTTCACATTTCCTCTGAATGGTCCTTTACAAGTTTTTTTTTCTTTTTTATACATCACATAATTTGGTTGAATTGTTATTAATAGCTCGAGGCAAAGAGCCTTTGTTATCAAGGTCACTGTGGTTTGAGCTTCAAAGTTGAATTGCTTGCGTTCTTTTTTTTATTTTATTTTATTTTTTGTAAAGAATTATCCAGATAATTATGTGCACATATGAACTTCTTCCATTTTCTCTCTACCGGATTTTCCAGGCTTTTGTGTTTGAATCTCCAGTTCAAACACATAAAACCTAAAAATCACTACCCAATTTAAATAGTCTGATTCTACACATACTTATGTTTGATATACTGGTAAAATAAAAAGAGAGATATGTGCCAATAAATCAGAACTAAAGTGATGGTTCAGGATACTTTTACATGATCAATCTGACTGAAAAACAGAAACCAAACTTGCGTAAAACCACCAATTTTATTCTAAATGTACATTTGGAATTCACTGCTGTTAAAATGATTTTCTTCATGTTCACTGATGAATGCAGTGTGAAATTGACTTTCTCTCACATTTAAATTGGGTCACACTTAACTAATAAATGTTTATATACTCAACTAAATGTAGGTCTTCAACATTGTAACATATGCTTCATTAAAACTAGGTCATTGTAGTTCTGGATGTGTGTTTATAGTCCTAACAGGACTTTTTCCAACATAATCCTGCAGCCATCTTTCCATCAACTTTGACTAGTTTCCATGGGTATGGTCACTTTTGCAAGCAGTGTAATTCTTCACATTACCTTTCTGATTACACAACAGGGCTTATTTTAATAAGTAGTTTTATTAATGCCAATTTTTTCTTCAACAGTCCTACTCCCTTATTCCACCCATTATTCATGAAGGCTTTTACACATGTTATATTCCTTGTCTTTGCTATTTTCCATTGCGTTTTCACGCTCAAGTTCCTCTGAATGTTGCCTAATAAATATCCACCCTTCATTATTTACAGAATTACCTAAATGAACAATAAAGCATATTGCTACAGTATCAATTTTAACTTCCTACCTAATTATGAGTAGGATTAGTAAAGTAATGGCCTAGCCGTCGACAATCAGAGAGCTTTGTCTCAGACTACTGCTTTTGATGCACTGAGCTGCTTAAAGTAGCTGGAGCAGCAATTTCAGATTTTATTTGAATTGTGGATAGCAGCATTCAACAGAGAAGCCACTAAGACCTTGAGAGAGAGTGGCAGCAAGGATAATTAACACAGCTACGAAGCTGAGGAAGTAGACTTATAGACACAGATACAGACAGGCTTATTGCTATGGATCATGGCTGGATATGCTCAAATGTTCTTAAGGGATTTACTTCACATAACTGTTGTTTCAGCAGCCAATGTGTAAGACTTGGAGATATTTGTCAGGGGCAAAAAAGTGCATATATATAGGGTTGGACATATGTATATATTTATAAATTGATATATGTCCAACCCTATAGTATCTTTAACAATATATTGCAGGGGGAAAAAAAGCTTGATATGTGATGGTTATTTGATTTATTTTCATTGGCATTTTAGAGAGCCATGTTTGTTTTGTTGTCATTGTTATGGATACAAGAATATAATATTCGCTTGTTAGGGAAGGTTTACTGTCTTGGACAGCTGTCGTATGTGGTTTGCGGAAATATAAGTTTTATCAGCCAGAGTAAAATCAGTGACAAACTTGGCAGATTCCCTCCATACAGAATGTATCCAGACAGAGAGAAGTTGTTTTTATCTAATTCTACAAGTGGGCTGCACAAAGCAGACTTTTAACTTTCAACCTGGTTTGCCCTTGGGAATCCATAACTCAAATTGATATACATCTTCCATTACTACAAATATGTACACTTGCTGAATGGAAGTTTTGTAATAGTACTTTTGGCTTTGGCCCTCTGTCTGTAGAAGAGTACAGGCCACAGTGGAGCATGCATATAAACACAGAACCTCCTGTATTGTCTGGCTAATCAGAGCCTCTTGGGGGATTAGGAAACTGAGAAACAATAACCAGCTACTAACTTTTCTCCTGTAGCAATTAGAGCAGAAAATAGGCAAGTTCCCTGTACCTAGCTGTGGCTTTCCAATGGTCACTTATTTTAGGAATGATGAAAACAACCAAATGCCAGTACTTCTGAGTCTGTAATTATCTCTCAGAAGTTGAGCCCTTCCCAAATGTTGATGTTAATAGATGTTTTTAGAGGCTGAATGTCCCCCTCGATGAATGTTATGTGTTTCTCTGGCTCGTCCTCTCTCCACTGGCGCAGTACAGATTAGTTAGCTGCTACCAGTTGGTACGGACTGGAGCTCCAAACGTTCACTTAATGAATTGGCAGTCATTTGTGTGTATGTATGTGTGTGAGTGGGAGAAATAGAGGGGGAGCAAGACCAAGGCAGGCCAGTGAGATGCTAAATTAATAGCAGTCATCTTTACATGCTTCCCTCTGCTAGCTAAGCCTGCTAATGAACAGACTTGGACGCCTGCGGTTAGTGTCACACAAAAGTGCACATACACACACTGATGTACTTAGAAGTTTCAAAAAATGCCTGTGGATTTGATAATGACGCCAAAGACACACAGATACACACGCACACACACAACTCATTGACCTGCCACTATTGTTTCAGCAAGCAGGGAAGTGTTTAGCTACATTTAGTTTGTTTTAGCCCTTCGCACCTACTTTTTATATCAAGTATGTTTTTCTTTCAGGAGTTTTAAAATGAGCCACATTACCAACATAAACACAACAATGCACTGGAAACATGCCGGATGCCTGTTGTGCAAATTACGCAGAGTAACTTCAGATGTTGCCTCTCTCTCACATTAAATTAGCACAATGGTTACCTGCATAACACATATTTTCACCCAAGAATGTTGAAAATAATTGTTGAACGGGGATGCCACTAGGGTGCTATAGGCGCAAGAAGACGATCCCCAGCTGCTTGCCATTTCTTCTCTGTCATCCCCTTGGACTGACTGCGTGCATCTGCAAGTATCTGCTGGTGTGTGAAGGCAAGATTGCAGGGTTTTCACAGGGGGTGTGATGCAAGCCAAGCTTGTGCTTTTGCATGTGTGTGTTGTCCCACTGGATAAGGCTGAAGCCAACTCCAGGAAATGGATTGGCATGTAAGGCCTCAACAGAGATTGTGGGGTAAAGATGAAAAAGTTCCTTCACAGAACCAGAAACCCGCTTCTCCTCTTCCACCTTTTTCCACTGAACGCACTCATTAAAGCTGCAATTTGGTATTCAAGAGCGTATGTTTACATGGTAAATATTAATTGGGGTAAAACATTAACAGAAACAACAGTTGCAATTATGCTACTCCTTGTAATAAATCTATATAGAACACTAGATACAGTTTTAAAGTTGAATTAGTCTTAGAAATTATCTTTCCAAAGAATATTTGAAATAATTTAAATGCACCTGTTTCTTTTTTAGTCAGATGGTGCACCAAGATTTCTTGCTTTACGCTACCAGAACATGACTAACCACAAGTTAGCTTCTTTTTGGAAATAAACTGTGTAAATGTGCCCCTGAATATGTTATGTTTTATGTTTTGTGCATATTTTGATGTAAATTTGTTTACTTCTGCTATATGTTGTCTCCTGTGGTTGATTGGTGGCTACTGTAGTTTTTCTATTAATTATAACCACAGCTTGGTTAGCTTTCACTAGATTTGTCGCTAGTCACTTATTAGAAAAAAAGTAACTAGAAGGGTCTGAAAAGTTACTAAATATGGTAACAAAACTGCTTCATTAACAACAGTGCTTCTCTTTTCCTGACAACAGCCCCGCTTAACCCCCTCTGCTCATCCCCACACTTGACCACGCCCCTAGGTGTATATTGGCTCCGCCCACTTTGTTGAAATTTGTTAGAATTTGTCAGGGGTGGGGTTTTTCTTTTAGAGACAGCCACGCTTTAAAGAATTTGTGCATTAAAAAGAAGCTACAGTTCATCTGCCAATTAAATATTTTCAGCTTGTTCTTGTAAGACAAGATTTATGAATAATTCTTATCCAATTATTATTTTTTTTGTTCATCTGTTTTATAGGTGTGAATTCCTGAGGTTAGAGGAAATAGTCAAAATCTATTTCTGGTTTATTTTTTGGCCCCTCCAAATGACATGTTTTGACAGAACTGGATGGGCTGTTTGCATATCAGATACTGGAATACATGACGTGAACAACAAGTCATGCAATTTATTTTCGTGTGTGCATATCTGTGAGTAAAAGTTGTGTGCGTGTGTGCGCTGTGTGTTTTTTTTATGATTGGCATGTAAAAAGGCACTGATTATCTTTTAGATAATTACTGCTGTGGAACAGCGAATGTTCAGTTCTTTGATTGGGTGACAACACCAAAGAAGTACTGAACTGCATGTTTTTTTTTTCCTTTCTTCCCATTCTCTCCTCTGTTTTCACATCACCTCTTCATTTACATGTGCATTTGTGGCGCATTTATGTCCTGAACTAGAGATGATAATACTCTTCAAGTTTAATAACTATCATTAGAGCTGGTAAATATAATTTAGAAGTAATTCCAGCAGTAAGCCTTTGAATTTTTCAAGCGTGTAAAATTGACTTTCAAAATGAAAACAGTAAAAATGCTGCTAAAACCTGGTGGCAAGCTGCTACACACATTTAAAAATGTGTGAGACTTTTTGTAGACTGTCTAAAATTTAGCAAATGGCATTGCCCTTATGGTTTAGCATTTATGTGAAGAGATCATTGGTATTTTGTTCCCTTTCTTTCATTTCTGTACCACAAAGTTTGTGGGAAGATAAGGCCACAAGTTCAGCAGGTTTGAACTTAGAGAAGCCTGCTGTTTGTCATGTGACAGTTTTAACAAATAAGTAAATAGCATATTTTTATAAAAGTTACCTACTGCAGTTTTACCACGTTAGTCCAAATGAAAATCATCACCGTATTTGGTATTTGGATTAATATTACCACAAAGCACAAAAACACTTTGCTGTGTTTTTCTATCCAAGACATTTCATAAACATTTGTATTAGCTACATATTGGTGAACTTTTCATCCCCCACCATTTCTTAGTGAAATTATTAAAATAACTAATTATGTGGCTGAGATTCTTCAACAAGACATAATATTTTGGCATATTCTCACATATCAGACTAAGCATTATGAATGTGATACAGAAGTAGTAGCATCACTTTATGCATGCAAATCTACATATCCATCCATCCATTATCTAACATGCTTATCCCTAGTGGGGTAGGAAGGATTGCTGGTGCCTATCTCTGGTGGACAACGGGCGCGAGACAGGGAACAGCCTGGACAGGTCACCAGTTCATCGCAGATGCATGAAGATACACATTGTTTTTTGTTTATTGTCTTTGTTTGCATCTCAATTAACATTCCATTTGTACTTTATTTCCTTAAGTTATTGTAACACTTCAAAACCTTCTTATTTTTTCTGACCAAAAGGGAAAATAAAGTCCTAAGTACGTGCATGTGAACACACGTACAAACACTCAGCTTCTCTTGAGACAAAGTTGGCAGACACAGAAACTTGTGCAGATGGCTTGTTTGGGACCTGTGTCATGAAGTGTGAGAGATGCAAGTGTTAGTAGCCAAACTAAGATAGTGTGTGTATTTGCATGCAGAAAGTCAGCTCAGACAAAGAATATGTTTGCTAGCTATGAACGTTGTGGCCAACTTACAGCAAATAAAAACAGAGATGCATCCAGTCTGTTATCAGTGCTTAGAAGTTTATTGTATCAGAAATGGGGCATTTTATAAACATACAACAATGCCGTGCATCAACAGTCCCTATGACTTGTGGAAATTTGCAGAGGTGGGTTAAAGGAAAGACAATTTCATTAAATTATTGTATAATGACATTACCCTGTTTTTACACAACTTTTGGCTTTGACCTGTCTGGATGATGCTGTTGTTTGTTGTTGTTCTCTGGCATCCCTCTGACATCTGCAGCTTTTCCAGCATTAATGTGGAGCTTTTGACCACTTCTCTGAATAAAGCTTTCTTTGGACAGTCATGTCTTGGTGGCTTGGCCAGAGATCTTTACAGGAAAACTCTATTTAAGCAAATATTTTCTTTCAAACATGTGGACTTTATTTAAAAAATTAGGTCACCCTTGAAGGCAAATGTTTGGACTGAGTTTTAATTTGGGTATTAAAAGGGTCGCTTTAAATAACCTGCAACTTTTTGTGGACCCAATGCAAACATGTCAGAGAAATATTTTTGAGTTTGAGAAGAATTCAAGTTGTACTGACACTTTTGCAAAATACCAGAAGGTCAATATAAAAGAAAAAAGATATATCTAACTGTTTTGGTACTGTGTTGGCTCACTGAGAAAGACATTGTCTAAGACTGATGTGTACGGCAACCCTTCAAAGATCAATCCACACTTTATTCTGCACCACCCACTGTAACATAAACTGGCCATCCTTTGAAGTCTACACAAGCAGACTTAAAATATTCCCACTGAGAACAAGGCAAAAGAAAAATAACAAAAACAAATCATGAAAGTACTGCAAATCTTTTCAATACTTGAACTGGGCCTTTGTCAAGTCAACAAAAAGCAGAAGGAAAACACCACAGCTTCTAAGAAGAGGGGAACAAGAACAGGTGCTTTAGTATTGGTATTTGAAAATGTGTTGTTCAGACTCTATGAAAAAAATGCTCTCCAAAACATCATATCCTGGTGTTCTTCAAAGGGCCAAACCGTGCTTCCTGTAAAGATAAACACCATAGCATAAGTTGCTTAGTGTTGAATGTAGAGGTTGGTGCAGTAAGCAGAGAAATGTGTGACCCCAACATCTCTGAAAGGAGTGTTTCCACAACTAAGCCTGAAATCTTCACACACAACTGGAGCTTCCAGATTAAGAATAACAGCAGCAACAGCATATTGTTAAGAATCGCTTTTTAATCCTATTTTAGTGACCATTAGATTGTTATATTAATCTGTCATTCTTTTCCTGTTGTAAAGAAAGCACATCAAAATAAATGCCTCACAATGTACCAACTGTCATTCAAAACAACTACAACTATATAAATACTATTAATACCAGTTGGTCACAATACATAAAGGCAGCTGAACATCTGTCAGGACTTTGGACTAATCAATTACACACCAATATCCAAGGTCACATAAGATAAAAATCTTTGAGGGAATGACTTGTATTTCAGAAATTAACTGAGGCTGCAGAAATGTAACACCATGATGGATTGATGACAAGGTGTGGTGGTGAGAAGCAGGATCTGAACACCTTACAAGGACATTTTACATTGAACAGTCAATCAAAGAACACCGAAATACTGTCACACATGATCTCCACTGGTGAGGTTCAGCAGAAATACCAAGGGAATCTGTCATTCCTTCTCAAGTCTTCCCCCAACAGTCGGCAAAAAAGCACAGCTCTTCTTACCAACCTTGTGATTGGCTGACAGTAACTGTGACTTTTGATAGATCTATTGTCCTCTGGGCATGTGCAATCAAAGCCACTCTCTGGAGTTGACAACCATGAGATGGCACTCAGCTACAATTCTGCCCTTTTGCCAGCTCAACCTTATTCACCAACATCATCGGTGAGTTGGATGACATACTACAGTGGTCTCGACTCTTTGTCTGAGCCGAGGAGGACTCTGTGACCCACTTGACTCAGAAACTCAAGGAAACTGCACAAGCCGCATCAACTTTTTTCAATCATGTTGAAAATTCATGCAATTGACAAAACTTTTTTTAATGTGGCAGATGGTAGAAAATACACACTGGTTTGGAATACAAATAAGCAATTTCACACTGTTGTCTTTATAAACTAAAAGCTTTACTTGCTTCTTTTCTTCGATATTTAACAGCAGGTTTTGCTCAAAGAAATGCCAGAGGTATTATTTAGTCCAAATAAAGCCATGTGGAGGCATATGAAACAGTAGTGTGTTTAAAACTGATATTTGTGCTGGCAGCCTAATTAATCCATCTTCCACATGTCATGCTGAATTTGAGTTTGCAGTGATATTAATGTAGATTAAGCATAAAAGCATAAATTGGTTCCTGAAAAGTGTCCTTCAAACCAAAGTAACTGAACTTGTTGTACTGTTTGATAACTCAGACCAAATTGAATGTATGCATGACTAAACCAAAATTATCTTTGTAAAATACCTCAAGAAAGGGATTTGTTGTTAATTAGCACTATATTAATAAACTGAACTGAGTTGTAACCTGTTCCTGCAAATTTTGGTGTTACATGGTTGTATCTTAAGTGTATATGTTAGCCCAGAAAGATTCCTTTGTGCTAACTTTGTTGCAAAACTGTTTAGCTTGTTTTCCAAAGTAACGCTAGGTAGTTATATTAAAGGCACACTTCCAATGAAAGGTTTCTTAAATGATGGTTCTGTTAAATTTTAACTAAACTGAATGTGGCATCAAAGTCAAGTACAGTAATTCACTGTACTTGTGTGTCTTATTTAGTGCATTTAGGTAATTTCTTATTCTTTGTCTCACATTTGAAAATTCATATGAACCTTGTTCCATTATTGGAGTTTTAATTTTAATTAATGAACAGTGGCCTTCACATTTTTCTGCAACCTTGCTAAATATTTGTAAAAAGCGTTCAAGGAATTTTTTTAATGAAAATACTTTTAACGTAATTTTCTTTCCTTGTGGAAAAATTCACATTAAAATATTTAGTTTTAAATAAAGTCACTGGTGTTACACTGGTGTCACTGAATCAACTTCCGACTTTTGACAAATGTTTAACATTCTGATTTCCAGTTTTCCCTGGTTTCTGATATAACAAAATGTCTCAATTCTATAAGTTGCACTCAAAATAAATAAATAAATAAAAAAAACTACTATATAAAATGCTACTTAATAAATAAGTGGTTTTCAAATGTCAGGGGACATTAATAACATCTTCTCTTTCTCATTTCTACATTAAGTTTATCTTGCTATCATGCACATTGAAAAGGATGGTAAGGGAGGCAAAAAACAATCTCTGAAGCTAACTCACAGAAAACTTGAGAAGATATTTTTTGAGATTATGTTATGGCAAAAAAATAAACAATAAAAATGAAGTTTTAGCACTTTTCATAAGCTAAGGTGGAGATAATTAATGCACAGCACATCCTCAATTAAACCATTATTTTTCAACCTTTAGCAAACATTTTCTTTCATACTAGAAAAAGTAATACTCAGCTGAAAACCAAATATCTGGTTTCAACAGTGGACAGGTTTAGACCCTATTGAGGTGAAATATGAATTTTCTTAATTAGAAATTATTCTTGATCTTCCTGTAACAGCTGTGGTATAAAACAATTGTATTTGACATGGCTTATTCACTGGTTTCTTCTTTCATATAAGTTAAAGTTCTTTGTTTTGTTGAGTTGCTCATATTTTCTTCAAGTATTACCACTTTAACTGCTGTGCTCTTCTTTTACAATCTTGCTGATATCAGCCACCACTGTCATGTTTTAGCTTAAATCAGTTTATTTCTAAATTTAGCATTCAAAAATACATGGAAATAAGCAGTTTTGGGTATGTGTACTCTCAACAGGTTTCCTCTCCTCAGCAAGACCCATGAGTGTTGTTTTATATAGATCTGTCTGCCATGCAAAAATTATTCAGTTCTGTATATAAGGTGTAATATGAGACACTGTGAATCACTTATGACAAAACTCAAAATAAAACTATCAACCAATATTAAAACAAACATCTAGAAAACCTGTACCTTCTAAAGATTCTGGCTTTTGCAAGCCAGGCTAATATCTACTCTGCTTTTACCCTGCTCTTTGCAGGAGGTGATCTTTCTAATATGCTTAGCTGGGTAATTTATTTAACTGAAATACTTTATTGTCCCCTAGGGGCAATTCATTTGCAGCATATAGAATATGCAAAATCTACACACAACAGTAACATTCCTAAAAATGAAACACAAAACAAAACACAAAATTATATCGCAACTTCAAGTGACAGTTCATCTTAAGTGGGTCTGCAACATGCTGCTCCAGAGATGCAGATGGTTCTGTGGACTGTTCACAATGGCTATAAGCTTGATAACCGAGGACTAATTAATGTTTTTAAATATAAACATAGTAAGTAGGAGAGGGACTTTCATGCATTATTTTAATTACATAGATTTTAATCTGTTAAATTTTTAACACGATTGATTACTTTTTTCTTTTACAAGCCCTCCTTTACCTGATTATGACTAATATATACAGATAAGACTCACAGAGGTATTACACCTGTCAAGATGTTGTTTCATATAATTTCAACATAATAAAAAAAAAAGTATTATACATTGTTGTCATATTGACGTTAAAAGTCTCACATAGGTTATGCAACATTGAAAAACAATAGTGAAAAAGTGCTTCTGTAAACAATAAATTTTTAACTTTGTCACAATCAAGCGCCATTGTGAGCAGGCACTCCGGTGTTACGTGTGTAATCATTATATTCCACATAATTTTTATGAATATATCAGTTCATTGTTAAATGCCCACTGTAAAGGCAGCACCGCAAAGCAGAGTTTGACGGGTGGAACAAACACACAAACACCAAAATACACTCTCTCTCTCACAGTCTGCTGACGGTTCCAACTCGTGACATTTCTGAGCATGCCACAGGGACAAGTGGTGGAAGGTTGGCGGCAGGCTAAGTGTCTGTCTGTAGGCCTGAGATAACGCCTGTCACCTCACCAAGTTGTCTCATTCACACATGCACTGATGCACTCACAGAAACAGAAACACACCAAAATATGGTCTGTCTCGCTTCTTTTTTCCCCACACTGGTCCACTATTAAACCATCCATCCACTGTGACAGTGAATGCTACTCAGCCGTCCATTCAGCAGCGCTCAATATCAATAGAGTCCCTCAGTCTCTGTTTTGCACTCCATTGTTGCCTTAAAGAAATGGGAATAGCTTTAACAGTCGGTAGGAGTACATGGACTGTGAATAGCTGGCTTATGGCTGTGCTTATGCATTGTTTTGCTTTCCTGTCGTTCAGCCTGTGATCCTTAAAAGTGGCAGAAGCGGTGATGAAGTATTGTTTTTCAGGCCATCAAGATTGCTGCATGTAGCATGTGTGGATTGTCCTTCCTCTGAGCATTTGCATTGTACTTCATTGTGTCCCTGGCTTATTTAGCAGTGCTATGATATAAATGTATGTGTGTATGTAGTATTATGCAAATGACGAGGGAAAGAGAGAAGACGTCCAGGAATTAGGTAGAGATGGAACAGTCATTCAGAGGCCTTTTCACATGACAGCAGACACACGGCTGCAACTTTCTTCTAATGTACTAACCCCTTTCTTTCAAAGTTAATCACTTTTTCTCATTCAAGCATGAGGTAGGATGGGCACATAGTGAAAGAGGGTGAGGGAGGTAGAGAAAAAGACTGAACCACTGAAAGAATAATACCCGTTTCTGGGCTTCATTGATTTCAACAAATGGGTACGTATTATGGTGACGATAGCACAATGGAGAAATTTTCTGACAAAAAGTATGCAGAACCATTTTTGTTGGCTCTGCGGGGGAAATAGTGTGTGGTATACCTGTGTGCATTTGTGTGTTTGACTATGGAATCAAAGCCTAAAAGAAATAGCGACGCACTTAATCAGCAAAAAACAGTATAGCGCTCTTTTTTCATTGTACGTTTTGTGTTTGAAACTGCATCTGCATTTCCAAGCAGGGCTATTTATCTGTGAAGACTATAATTAGGGGAGCCAGAAAACCCAGAAACAATCATAGCCTGTTTATGTGCTTCTACAGCCATGCTTACATATCTGTTAACACCGACAGGTATCTATTTTGAAAAATAATTTCAGAGTACTTCATTGAAATGTCTCTCATTACAGCTCTCAGTTTTAAAAAAAAATGGCTTCAAAATTAATCTCAAAAATATTTTGAGATGGACCAATTTTGATAGGGATGTGGGAAAGGCTCAGATTTTGTGACTCAGCTCAAGGATTCTCAGTAGGACGTCAATGTACTTAACAGAACATGACTATATAAATATGGGCTTTATGGATTTACTACTTACTGTTTAAGAAGTTCATTAAATGGGGAAAGATTATGACCCTATCATGGTGAATGTAAGCTGATTAATTCAGTTTAGAGAATGTGCATCAACCTGTGGCTGCATTTAAGCAGTTAAATATTAGTTTATTATCACAATCATTTTAAAACAAAGAAGCAATTGACCGTTTATCTATAAATTTTTAATTTTGTGGTGTACATTAACAATGTCTTGAAATATTTGTCAAAGTTATAAACATTCATCTTGGTCTTGGCCTTAGAGATTGTGATCTTAGTCTCGGAAGAACTGGCTTCTACTCCATCCCTGACACTGTAGGGTGTGTCTTTTGGGGTACTGATATGCACTTTGGTGCGTTTGTTGGTACTGCCTTGCAGCTAAAAGGTACTGTGTTTGATCACAGTCAGAGCCCTTCTGTATTGAACTCATATGTTCTCTCATGTATACCTGGGTTCTCTGAGGGTGCTCTGGTTTCCTCCCACATTCTCAGAACTAGCATGTTAAAACAATTAGTTACCTTAACTTGCCATTAAATCTGAGTGTGTGTGTCCATGGTTGTGTTGCCCTGTGATGTACTGGTGAATCTGCCCAGGGTCTCTCTCACCCATTGACAACTGGATATAGGCATCAACCCCACAGCACCTGCAGGGACAAGGGAGTACAGAAAGTGGATGATTGAATGTTGCTGCTTTAAATCTTTTATTTTAACTTAGATTTTTCAAAGTAGAAAGCATCTTGAAAAAATCAGGATGTAGAATGAGAAAATGTTGTTTCCAGCTGTCATTGACCAGTGTAGACATGCTTCAGAGAATCACAAGTGGTACTTGTCCCATGACCACTTTGATGCTTAGATCTACACCTTTTTGATGGCTCTGAGTCTTTTTAGCCTATTGCCAGTACTTGATTTTGAACCTACACATTTTTATTTTATCCCTGTGAACTCCATTTTTTACCCATTTAAATGAATTATGGGAATTAACTTAGATAAATTGCATGTTAAACTTAACATGCAATTTATTTAAATTGTATAGCATTACCTAAAAACTGTGTGCGGTCTTTGACATTTCAAACACACCATAAGCAGAAGACGGTTGTCTACATTCGCCCTCCTACCCAGCCACCATCAGCAAGCAAGGGAGAAACCCCCTAAGGTCCTAATGCTCCCAGTAGACCCTAACCCATCACCACAGCCAGAATGTAGACATACCAGCGCAGGGAAGGAACATTACCACCCAACCTGCTGAGATAGCCCCTGGAAGCCCGGCCAGATACACTTCTAGGAGCCACATAAGACACCCAGAGAGATCCTACAATCCTGAACTAGGCTTTTTAAACCAAAGAACTAAAATGTCTGGTTGCTAGATATTATTAGTCATGTAATGATATTTGCTTACAGTAAGATATTGGTAAAACACAGAAGATGACTTTCAATTTTTGTAAGATTGAAAGACAATGTCCCAATATCTGGGATGACTTAAATTGGTGGTAAAATTTTCCTTAGCTTACAGCATCTTTTCATACACAAATTTGAGTATAAAGTGACCAAAATAGCTAAGGTGCAAAAGGAGGGTGTTGAACAACATCCAATTTTGATAAATGAGGCTCATTGTGTCATTTTTATACCCCACCCACAACCTACAATCTCTCAGTGAGCACGTTTCTTCTTCCGCTTTTGCTCTCTAATTCATTCACATCCCATCCGTCCTTATCATTCATCCCTCCTCTCCCCACTATTTCATTCTGACTTCCTTGGCTCCACGAATACAGAGCTGTCTTAGAACTCTCAGGTGGTTCAAGTCCATTACTTTGGGAGATAGAAAAACAGTGCTGAGGTGTTCTGATTGAGGCCTATTAAAATTCATAAGCTGTGGAATAAGGCCAGATAAAAAAAAATGCAGCTGCAGGAATGAAAGGCAGGATGGTATATGGATGTTCATGTGTATATGTGTGAAAATTTGTCAAGTGCTTATGAAGAAAAGCGAGAGGCAAGCAAGGGAATAAAGAGTGATAAATGCACTGCGATCCCATGAGTCCCTTACCTCCTTAATTTATCTTCATACTTTCTTCTTTTTCAGTCCTTTGTATTTCTCTCCCTCTCTTCAATTGGTCAATACCTTTGGTGTACCTTCACACCTTGCCAAGGTGCATGGTGCATAATTTTTATTATTTCTCGCCATGCTTCTATGTATTTTATGTAGGCAGCCATCATCCTTCTTAAACTCTGATAAAAAGAAAATTCTCCACTGTTTTTGATGGCTGTTAAAGATAATCAAACATATTTTACGGACACACAAACATCTGCTACTCCCTGTTTTCCTCTGTGTCACACACACACACACACACACCCACCCCCTCTTGGCATTGAGTACATTAAGCGGATGTGGATCGATAAGGAGCAGAGGTCAATAGAGAACGCGTTTAGACTGATAAAACTTACATTTCTCTGGGAGACTGAGACTAGCTCAAAGCTAGCCAAACCCCTTCACCTCTCTTCTTTCTTCTTTCTTTTTTCATACTATCGCTCTAAAATAGACTCATCTTGTATCATTGTCACTTGGGATAGATTAACACAAAGGCAGAAAAGAAAGCAGGTATGATGCTAGTCAGAAAATGCTTTAGCTGACAAAATGAAAGTGAGGCCAGCACTTGAAACAAAAGCAACTGATGCAGTCAGTGGTGCAGCAGCACCAGATGCCACTTTCTAACATATTATAGTACAAGCATGGTCAGAAGAAACACACCTGTTTTTCCTGTGTGTATATATGACAGTGTGTCTCTGTGGTTATATACTGTAAAAACACTGTAAACAAGCACTTGACATCATAATTATCAAAGCATATGTGCTGTTTACTTGTAACATACTGGTGACAACTAATTTTGCAAAATCAACTTTGTTGAGCTTTTTCCTGAAAAGATGTCCTTAGAATGGTATTGGTTTCCTTAGCAACATTGTGTCAATTCATGACATTATTTAATGCACAAAAATCTGTTAATTACTTGTAGTGTAAAAGTTCTACAAATGATTGATTTTTACAACATAAATGGTACATGGCGAACAGAAAAAGGGCTGTTAGACACATTTTTATCTAATACACATCAACTGATTGAATCTTGGAGGAAAAACAACTGTGGTTTGCTGAACTTGCTTGGTGGATCTTGATTAATTGAACTGGGATTGCAAACGACCATTCTAAAAATACGTAGGCGAGTTCTCCAAATCTGTAAGTTAGTTCCATTGCTTTATTATTGTTTATAATTTCTATTTATATAAGTAATCCCATTGAAACACAGGCTGTAGAACACAGAAACTGACTAACTCTGACCTTAGATTGCTGACATGACAGCATAGTGCATAATTTGAGATATGCTGTTAGCTATTAAGAGGACAATAATTTAGTTCTCAGGATACACAAGAGGGTGCAGCGATACATGTGTGAGCCGTAACAACAGGAAGATCAAGCTGACTTATAAATTAAGGGATTGGCTACTCAGATTGCTATGTTCTGACATTTCTATTAATTTTGTATATTTTCTGAGATGAACTTAGCATTTTCTAGGTGTTGAGAAGATAAATGTATTATCTGTGGTGACTTGACATTTTGGGAATTCATAATCATTTTTTAATTGATCTTTTATTACTACTGTGGTCTCCAAGATCGCAGGTTCCTAAAATGTATGCTATAAATCTAACAGGATTTCTACAAAAATAACAGCGCAGAAGAACAGCATTGCTTCTCTCCCCTGATAAAGCTCTGTGTCTACTCACTCCTTTGTTCCACAGTACTTACTATTATTTCTGAGGGCAACAGGAGAGCTTGATTATACCTGCAACTATACTCACAGCATGTATCTGTATAATTGTAGAGCATACATGAGCTTAAAATGGAATCCATAGTGACAGTTAATATGAAATGATTTAGTAAGAAATGTGACAAACTGCTTGGTTTGTTTAAGCTCACACAATTTTTTTTATTTTTTATTGTCCAACAAAACTAAGCAGCAGAACATTTTGGCACACTTCCAAAAAATGCCCTCATTTAACAGGCAACCGACCAAGAAATATAGGTTTGGGTGTTAAAATAATGGTGCCAGGCTCACAGACAACCTGTAGCAGATCTAATAAAGGACTCACTAGGTACCTTCTAGATCAGAAAAAGGACCTTAGTGTGCTGTGTTTGGAGTTTGCTGGTGAAAAAGAGGAGGACAGTGCAATTGCACCATTAGCTGAGGGAGGAGTTAGGGGACACACATTTCTCGTCTGGTAGACAATATGGCCTTATGCTAACAGCTAGCAGCTCATGTCCTCAGTGATGAGAATTTTTTGATAGTTAAATGCCTAGAGTTATATCATCCCTCATTCACAAACACAGCAACCCCATCCCCATCTCTCCTTGGTTCTGTTGGTCTGGAGTATATGAAAACCATCCATGTTTATGAAACAGCCTGGAGTTAGTGTGGTTAGCCATGTTTCAGTCAGAATGATCTTTTGATAGTGGGTAAAAGCTGATAACTCATCCTCGTTGTTGGGAAGAGATTAGAATTTCTCATGATGATAGATGGGATGACATGCCTGTACCTTCTCCTCCTGTTGCGACATCCGATGCCGATGTGGATCCAGCATCTCTTCCTCTTTACCTTACTGTGTAAAGGTCTTGTCAATGGGTAGGATGCAATGATGAGTTAACAGCTGTGGCCACTCACATGGTGTCTGAATATAAGTACCTTTAAAACCTGAAAACAAAGTTGAGCACGAAATGGTCAGCTCCAAGCAAGAAAGAGAAAACACACAGGTTGTCTAAAACTACATTTCTCAAGAATGAGACTGTCTTCCAGCTTGTATAACATTGGAAGTGGTTGATTAACAGTACATTAAAGTGAATCTCACTAGAAAACAAAAACACTTCTGTAATAGGATGAAATACTATGCTCTCTCCAGGTACATATATTTGCATTTCATAAGACACAGAAATGCTTGTGATCAGCTGTAAGACTTTAAAACAAGTTTACTTCATAGTAATAGACAGATTTAGACAACTGTTTGAAGCTCGAAGATGGATGAATATGTTCAGAATTTAAAAAGAAGTTCAGACAGACTCAGTGTGTTGGAAAAGTAGTTCAGATATCATGAGTGAAACTCCTGGGGAGGTAACTGTTCTAACCCACACAGGAAAGAAGTCTATCATATTTGATGGTGAAATTAGGACGTTTAGGAAGCTGTGTTTTAGTTAGCAGAAGGAAGTGAGAAATATACAGGAAGATGGAAAAAAAATTACACAAGTTCTTGGAGACTAGGCATAACACCAAAAAAAGAGCTAGCAAAAGAAAATGATTATAGTATGCGAGTCTGGACACTAAGTAGAGGGAAGAAAAGCTTGCATCAATGACCTAGACAGAGTCAGATCAAGGTAGAGATGTGCAGAAGGATCATTATTGGAGATAAAGATGGAAATGTACCAAGCAATGAAGAGAGTGTGTTGAAAAGACAGGAGGAGTACTTTGAGAAAGTGACAAAAGATGAAAATGAGAGTAAGACAGGAGCTGACTTGGAAGGAAAAATGTGGCCCCTGGAGTTTCTGACAAACTGGCCCACCTTCAACTGCTCAGTTGAAATTTTAAATATCTCTCAACTTTTCAGTGACACCTTCTGGTTTTGTAGTTTTATTTTGGCGCTCTATCTTCACTGCCAATGTGGACTTGTTTAATGTTGCCTATAGGCTCAGTGATTCACTTCAATTCAGTTTATTTGTATAGCCTCAATTCACAGGGTCATCTGAAACAATTAGATTTAAGAGCTTTATATGAAATAAGAATAATCTGAAATTGTGTTCTGGAATTAACAAGGAGTCTGTGAATGGAAGCTAAAATAGGGGAAATATAATCTCTCTTTTAAATCTTACAAACATAAAAACTTAATTCATGTTGCATTAGCAGGGACAGAGTCACGTAACTCTTCAGTTTTTGATAGTTAAATGCCTAGAGTTATATCATCCAGTCACAGTTACATGACTGTAGAGATCGCCGCTCTTCAGGTCGACTCTGCTTCTATATGCTGAGATTGGCCCGACTGAAGTGGCACTTGATAGGATGCGGTTTCAGGCATTGTGTCACAGCAAAACATCAGCGACTACAGAGTGACTATGGGGCAAGCGCGACTGCTCCTCCATGGAATAAACCACTGACCTACTGGGGAATTCCCTGGTATGCCAGTCTACCACTGGAACGAGGACAGATGAAAAGTTGGTCAAATATAGTGTAAATGATTGGTAAGGAATAAGTGGGGGCAGCTACAAAAAGAAGAAAGAGCAGGGAAATGTGGGTAGTCCAGACAACACACTTGTGCTTCCCTCTTTTTAAGAGGGGTTTCTGCATTCTTATTTTTTGACCCAAAGGAATCTTATCACTTCCAGGATTATGACAAATTTGCAAAGTTTATTTCTCATAATGTTAGATATATTTGTAACTACCTACCTTCACCTTAGAGTTTGTTCTATTCAACTCACCGCACGCAAGTCACTTTGTCTCAACATGATAGTTTCACTCGGACAGCTTACAGCCACGGACAGTAAATGAATAAAATGGCTATTTGTCGAAGTGCATCTCTCTCACTCACCAGAAATCAAATGAAATACTGAAAAAAATTCTCGGCTTTAGAGGTGGAGGTTGCATGCTGCTTGACCCTCGATCAATCTATAATGAACACACGTAGGTGTATTTTACTGCTCACAGGTTGTAGAACCAGCATCCCAGTGACTATTCTCGTGACTCTACATGGGGTATTTACTTTGAAAGTATTGACTGAGAAGCATAGGGCGAGTGAGACAGAACTTTACTGTGTCAGTAGCGTGTGACAGGGTGCCTAAAAAGATACTGAGGATATATGTAAGAAAATGTCCAAGATGTTTGTGAGAATTGTAATTCTAATGTTTTCTTTACAGTTACAGCCCTAATTCTTATCGCTGTAGACTCCACCCAATCCCTATTCTTTACTTTGTCTCAGTCATGCACTGTTTGCCATCTTGCAAGGTTGATCCCACTAGCATAATTTTATACTTAATATTTTGTACAGTTTTCATTTATTTCCTCTTCACATGATACCCTCTCTCGGCAGGCTCTCTTATACCCATGCTCTCATTGCAGTTCACTATCATCTGCAAATGCGGTGGTCCATGAACTTATCCAGCATGAACTTATCACATCACTCCTACCATATGCCTCACCATTGTCTTAAAATCTTTATTACTACAGACCAAAATGGAAAGGGTTACAAAGGAGTCGGGACAGATCTGGAAACAGCGTTACTGAAGTAATGCTGAGAAGGATTTTATGTACACAAAGGAGGGTGTAATTACTGCTAGAAGGATGGTGAAAATGGAGCTGCTGAGGAGGAGGACAAGAGAAAGACAACAGAGAGAGTTTGGAATTATGGAAATGGGATACGCTCAAGATTGATGCGAATGAAAGAATGCTAGGGATAAGGTGAGATGGAGGTAACAGATCTGCCGTGGTGAAAGACAAGTGTATAAGAAATATTTTCTCTTCTTAACTAAGACATGATGCTATTTAGAGCCAGCGAACATAGTGTATCACTCTTACCTTTTACATTATTTTTTAATGGTAGTGTGTAACGATATATTGCACATATTGTTGTGCAATATGCAGTTTTTGTGGCAAGTTTTTCTAAATTCTATGCTAATTTTAAACATTCTTTACTAAATGGATTTCAAAAACGTGTCATGCCTCCTTCTGGTGTGGTGTTTTTTGATCAGAAGGGTTCCCAAGGATAGTGTAAGCATAGTTTTTTGTTTTCAAAATTGAAGAAAAAAAATATTCGTTTTGCAAAATATATGTTCTCTAGTCTTCTGATGGTTTATTTTACTTTGCTGGTTCATGATTCAGTTTTGCCCTCAGACTGCCTGTGGCTTGTCTTTAGTTGCTAAAGCCCTTCTTTGGAACATGCCTCATACATACCTACCCTTTATGTCCTTTCACCCCCATTTTTTGGCAAAGTGTCCTCAAGTTTTTTTAATCTAGTATGTCATTACACCGACTCTGACAGCTTTGTCATCTAGTTTTACTGACTACGGAAATACAGGTGTAACTAACTTTTTTTTTTTTCATCCTCTACTTCTTGGCTCAGTTGGTCTTAGCCCTCCATTTATTTCTCCACAGCAATGGGATCACGGCATCTGGGTCTGACACATACATTTGTTTAGTCCCCATTGTGCTAAGTGGATTCATGTGGAATGGAGATTGCCTGTAATATATCGAAGGAGAGAAGGGCACATAGAGGGAGGTAAGATGAGTGAATGGGAGGGGAAAAGGCTCCGAAGAGGAGCAGGGAGATTAATGATTGATCCAAATAGACCCCAGTAAAACAGTGACAATAAGAGAGTGAAATAGGGAGTAAAGAGAGTGAGATGGCAAAACATATGCTGCTCTGTCTACACCATAAATCTAAAGTTGTGAGCTCACCTGGAAATTGTCAAGCATTAACGTGCTTGTGTCACTATGTGTATCTGTGCATGCATGTAAGCGCCTGGCAATGACAATGATGAGTTTCCTCACTTACAATATACATATTCAGAGAAAGCATGCCACTCCATCATCCCTGTCTTTACTCTGATCACTGCTGCAGCTGATGTTTATGTTTGACATTTGAGCTCACAAGTTTGTATTGTGCTTCCCAGTGTGCCTTCTGCTGTGCTTGTGTATGTGTGCAATCTCTATAATAGCCAATTTATTCCTCTTACTGAAATGGTACCATAAATACACAATCATGAACACTATCAGTAATGAAAAAAGATATGCAGCATACAGTTTACAGTTGCTCCAGTGAAGCATTTTTAATGTGGGACAATTGTAAACAGTCAAAGTGGATCTTTATTCTATTTTTTTTGTTCTGTAAATCACCTTGAGCTCTTTCAAAGTACCACTAAAAGACAGTGAATTATATTTTTTTTATCTCCACAAATAAAATAAATAATGACTTAAGCACATTTTATTATTAGTCAGAGCCCCATCACATATTCTTCCCCGATGTCTTTTACTTATCTGAGCCTGGGTTGCTTCGATAACAGGTTCAGGAGGGTAACCAAGAGATGACTCTCTTAAGCAATTTCTCAGTTCTCTTTCTTGAGTGGTGTGTTCAGAAAATCTTCAAAAGTATCCAGAATGGAATCTTGATCGATTGCCTGAAGGACCTTGATGCAAACAAACAGCGGCTTTGCTCCTAGCCTACCCCTAGATGACAGAGCTCCTTACCCTATCTTTAAGGGTGAACCTGGCCAGTCCAGATCCGAAGATGGTTTTAGCTGCTTGAATTCAAGATCTTGTTCTTTTCATCATACTCCATATGCCATGACCATAGATGAGTGTTAGAATGTACAGACTGGTAAATCACCTTTTGGCTCAATTTTTATTTTTTTTTACTACAACAGACTGAAGCTCCACTTTGTCAATCTATGTAAGTTAGTTTTTCATGATGTATAGATGCCAGCAGAACTCCACCATCTATAATAGAGCAAAGTTCAGACTGTGGACACCTAAACCAGCAACATGCCCCTGGGGGACTACATCTTGAGGTTCTTTCCATAAACATAACAAACAGGATTAGTGAAAAGGGATACCCATGGAGAAGTCCAAACCGTATTTTAATCAAATATGGTTGATTAAAATATGTCCGCATTCTACTTTATTCTCAGAATGTGGACAGTCGACAATGAACATTCTGATATCCTCTACTTCCATTTTCCCCTCATAAAATGCCGTTGGGAATGAAATCATCAGCTTTCTCCCAATCTGCAATAAATAAGTCCAGATGTTAGCTAGTATGAAAGCCACAGTCCTCCCCTGATTCTGAGGTTAGACAATTGGATGAAACCTCTTTTCCAGCACCACTGATCATGGCCCTTGTCCATTGAACGGTAAGTATTGTGATCCTGAAAGAATACTTACCGTTGAAAGAATCTTTCTGGTCCCCTTTCCTTTGTATCTAGACAGCCACTAAGGACTTCCACCATATCTCATAGAATCTGCATAGCTAAGTCAAAGGAGAAAACAATATTTCTCCCATTTAATTCAATTTGCTTTACTGTGTCTCCATAAAAAATCCAATGAGTGCAAATAACTTAACCCAATAATGATGAAAAAAGATAACAGCCCCCGAATCAAGCTGCTGTTGTAAGCTAAAAGCTCTTTTTTCATTAAAATCTATGATAACCCGACCAATTAAAAATGACTCAGTTTGTCGTGTTTTGATTTCATAGAAGAGGGGAAAAGGAAAAAAAAGTGAGGGGGCAATCGAAGGAGAATGAGTAGAAAATCTATCATAATTAAGCAACAACATTAAAAATGGAATTGTGTGTCTTTTTATAGATGACTACTAATTGCACGGAAAGCAAAGCGATGATTCTGTTGAATATTAGCTTTTAATTATCCTAAACGAAAGCAAAACCCACATGAGTGTGCTCATGGTTGCAGACACATATACACACACAGCAGAGCTCAGGCATTACGCTGTGCACACACACAATCACACACATTTACACATACTTTATTGGAGGTTCTAAGTCTCTAGACACCCCAGTTGTAGCTTACATTTAGTGTATGCCTGTCCCAGACAAGATCATTACTTTGCTTCAGAGGCTTGCGTGCTCTGAATTTTTCCCTGCTCATTATTAAATATAGCAATGTTTAATAGCTAATTATCACATATTTCATATCACTTGCTGATGAAAAGTCTGGCTGAAGTTAAAGTGTGTTGCAATTTTCTGCTTTAGGGCCCTCTTCTGATGCAAGCTCAAATTTGTCATCTTATATTATTTATTTTGGCCTAACAAGTCAAACTCCACCTGCTGAGAGGGAAATCAGCAGTAGCTGATAGACATTCATTAATTCAAATGACAACATGCCACAGCAGCATCTGGTGAGAAGCACAGTGATTGACTGCAAAGGGATGTCATGATATAAAGGTAGAAATCGAAAAGACTGTGATAATCTCTGTTTTTCATGGCTGAGGAGCTTCAGTGGCACATTTAGAATCAGCACACGCATAAAGATGGGATCAGTAATGTGAAATATGCATTTTCGCAAGTCATTAAGTGAGAATTTGTGAAGATGCAGAAATCCCACTTAAAGTTGACCCATGACTTCAGTGGTCTTACCAAGGACAATAATCAGCATACAAACTACTGTATTTTCTTATCTAGAGGTTGGCAGCCAGTGAAGCGCAACCTGCCCTGAGGTATAGTATGTGGTGTACACACTGGCACAAACCTCATCTCTTGCTTGCTCTATCTCTTCCCTTTTTTACTCTCTAGAGTTATTGTCAACCATCAGGCATCCCTCTGCCTAGATTAGAAGTCTGTTATGAGAGCCCAGTCTCATAAAATGGCTGATAATACAATATGCAGCCCGGCTCTGACTCCATAGGTGGCCAATTAACCTCTATGTCCTCTGCCATTCATTGACAGAAGAGTTCCCTGAAAGGCATGGGTAACATACAGGTACTCTATGCGCTCTATAACTTACTAGATTATTTGAGAAACACCTTTGCGACTTTGGCAACAAAATTGCAAAGTTTTCTTAATGATGCAAGTGTTCTGAAAAGAAGTGCAGAAAATTATGAGACGATTAAAATAAAGAATAAACTTACCAGTCACTGTAATATGTACGCCATACCAGCACTAGATCAGTGCCTTTTTACCCCCATCTTTAACACTCACAACTGCCTTAGGCTTTGTAGTAGGCTACACATTCAATGGGGTGTTGAGAAAATTTGTCAGTGATTTTGGTCCATATTAATATGTTAAGAAAATGTATGTACTTCGGATTTGTAAACTGGAAATCCACAATTTGAACCTTCTACTCCACTGCATCCAAAATGTGCTCTGTTGGATTGAAATCTGGTGACTGAGGAAGACATTGGAGTACAATGAGCTCATTATTATGTTCAAGACACCAGCTTAAGACGGTTTGCGTTTTTTTTTGGTATGTTGTCAATCTGGAAATAACCTTCAGGAGACACATAAAAAGGATGGAGTGGGTCAGTAACAGCATTCAGGTAGGTAGTGCAAGTTGTCATGCAGATTTGCATTAACTGTCTCAAACTGTGACAAAAAATATCATTAAACTGCCACAAGTAGTCTTAAACATTGATGTAACACAGTATGGACGTTTTGTCATTTGGTGAGCTTGCCCAAATTGTAGCATCAATTTCCTGTTCTTAGTTTATTACTCTTTGTTGTTCTTGGGTGACCATTGTCTACATAGCAAGAGAACAGAAGATAGTGGCTTCTGGTTGTTGGAAAATATGTTCTTTAATTGTCCTTCATCTGAAAATGTCATCGGTGCAAACAGGTGATGGCACATAATATCAGGAAAGAGGAAGATGTTAATTATTGTGACGAAATAAATACTCAACGCTCAGGGAAATATTGAGTTTTCTTAAGATATACGAGGGGTTTGGAGTGAATCCTGGTGCTACTGCTGACTGTGATTGTACTGTCGTAGCCATATTGGACCATAATTAGGTTTTAACACCACTGAATGACTTCCAAGGACATATTGATGAGGTGCTTTAATAAAAGTTTAACCATTCTTAAATTGCGTGCATTAAAAGCCTTGGCATACAGTAAACTGGTAGCACTGAGTGCCTCTCCGCAAGTAGCAGCTACAGTAGCAGCGCTGAATAAAGCACTACGACCATCTCTCTCCACTCCAGTGTTCGAAGGCCACATTCACTGCTATAAACACTTTGCTAGCCCAGTACTTAATCATCACAGTGGTTGTGTCATGTTTTCAATTTAAAAATGCATATGCTCCTCCCACACTGCAATCATTACACAGACACACACACACACCCACACTCAAATAGGTGAACAAAATAGCATTTTGGACACATAGATCTCACAGACTTAACAACCATGCACACACACACACACACCCCCCTGCTGATGCTTAGAGTGGACACATCCTTTTCAATATCACGCTTATATTTTGTGGAGAGGCCATAATTTACCACCTATGCATAAAGAATTGTCAGGAACCTAAATGAATCCTTAGTGCTCGCTGCTCCTATTCAGCTAAGTCCATTAATCATGTCACTGATAAACACAGGCATAATCTGACTGTGTAATAAGGTACTTGTTTGCTATGAATTGCACATGCACATAACAGCACCCAGTGTTGCACCACTGATGCACATGTCCAGTCCCACTTGACACCCTCTGAACAAAATACACAATGGGCAGAAATAGAAGAAAAATTATGGTGCTCAAAGGTCTTTCAAGTACATTTATTGTTTTTCAAATAATTACTGTAGATTTAGAAAAGATATAAAATGGAGAGTCAAGGATGCTGTTGCAGAACACAAAAATGTACAGTAGTCCCTTGACAGAATAAAGAAACAATGTGCCCACTATTTATATTTGTTATCTTATAAGGCCTTGTAAAACATGCAAGCAACAAATTATATATTTTAAATAGGATAAGTCACATAGGAGTTAGCTTCTTAATTAGTTAGCTTAATTGTATTAGGTAGAATTTTTTTTTTTTATAAATATGAACATGCCACATGCAGGTGAGATAGTCACAGTTAAGTTTAATTCTTAAAAATTTATTTATCTTTAACTTTTCCATAGTGGTGGTTTTCAGACATTAGTCTGGGCATTTTTGTAATTCATCCAAAATAGAACATAAAATGGACTAAAAGCCTTTAAGCCAACACAGAAAACACTGAATGGCATTTTTATGTTAAGCTTTTTGGTAAGGAGGTTTTTTTTTACACTTGGTGCAGCCCATGATGTAGTTTGGTTATATATGGTTGATGAGAAGGCAACATATGCCTTCTCATCAATAGACAGTGTGATATATGAAGCTAATTAGAAGCAAGACGCAACTAGTTTGAAAAATTCTGACAATGAGTTAAAATGATGAAGCAGAGAATAATCGGTTTGAGCAAAAAAGGGGAAAGAAAGCAGAATGGTATATGTGGAGGTGTTTTGCTTATTTCTGCCTTAGCTTGTAATAGGATTTTTTTTTCACCTGAACCACTGAGACCAGCCCAGATCAGCACCTATTTCACATGATGGGATTTCTTGTGGATGTGTTCCCCACTGGAACAGATCCTTCCTACAGTCGTTTGATTTAGGCTTTGATAGAGAAAAAAGGTGATTTTTTCCCCTCAGTGGGGGAGTTAAATGGATTAGTAGCATTCTATGGAGAATAAGAAAGCAGGAAAACTCAGAGGCACGTGCTTAGGTAATGTATGACTTTATCTGATGAGTTCTTTATGGACTTCACATGGCGTTGCAACATATATGGTGTTTAAAAGAAAGAAACTCAATTAAATAGACAACAGAAAAAAAAAAAGAGAATGTTTGTACTTGGAAGGCACAGAACGTGAAGCGTGAAAGTGTGTCAAGAGAGCTCATTTCCATGCAAAGTGATTTCACAATTTTAGCATCAAAATAGAGAGTGACTTTGAGTATGCCTGTCACAAGTTACTAACACATTTTCTAAACAAATTTAACCTGCTGTTACATCTTCAATGCTAACAGGGCAGACCATCTCGCTACAAAATCTGAGCATACACAAGACACCTACACAACAGACAGAAGTTTTTTTTTCTTTCCAGTCTGTACCTGCAATATAGAGAAAACCATCTAATATTTTCTCAGTGCCTCAACCAACCACTATGTACTGGTAATATCAGGTGCTGATATTACTCTATCAAAATATGAAAGTTTATTGCTTTATTGTTTACAGCTGCTGCTTTTTATTGCTGTTACGGACTGAATGTACTAGATGCTAAATTCCAGCAGTGAGAATGTTCAAGAACAATATTTATTGTCACTCTGATATGTTTTCTCTAATTTAAAGCAACACATGCTCTCACTATTAAATACTGTCCATCGATATCAGTTCCAAAGGAAGAGTTCAGAGTCTGGGATGAAAAGGAGCAGTTTCTTTTATTTCCTTCCTGATCACAGGACCTCAGAAGCTTGTTGGGGCTGATGAAGAAATTCTTAGATTTAATCTTGTACCTCCTTGTGAGGAGCTTCTCAAATAAGTACAAGAATCTTAAAAGGACTCTAAAAAGCTACTGTAAATGTGTCAGCAGCGAAATCACTTGTGAGGACTTGGATTCATTTGTGAGTATTGCCTGGCAACAGGATTTTGAACAACTTCATGATGTCAAAGGGCGCTTTGCGTTGCATCGATCCGGATGTGATGAAACAAAAACATAAATAGCTATTTCAAGTTCATGATGTGACACAACAGAATGATCTGCAGAAAAATTCACACCTTCATTTCATTTGGTTCCCTTTCACACTATCCTTTTGTAAAGTGACTATGGCACTTGGTCAGCCACAAAGCCACAGCAGTTGCTTGTTTTGTGAACTTTTACAAGAAGGTGTTTAGTATGAACAGCAGGAGAGGCATTGAGCCATTTAACATGTTGCTGTGTATACATGAAATGAATGCAGCAGAACAGCGATGACAGTGTAGTAGTGGCATCCAGTCTATGTGACCAGCATTCTGCAGGATTTGTAAGAAGAGGTGAACTATATAAATTAAATTTGGAGCATTTACTCAGCTAAAACAGGATAGCTACAATGAGCCTGTAAGCCACTGTGATAAAAAAAATGGCATGAGGAAACATGCATAGTGCTGATGCATAGTGCAGGATGTGTCATGTCGCATGACACATCCAACGCTGTTGGCTATGCTTTTTGTACACCCCAAACTGTGTAGAATATCACTTTCTCCACATATGATTTATGAATAATCTGAGTGAGCTTAGAGACGTGTATCGTTTTCAGATTTATGAAGATAAACTTGGAAGCAAATAACCTTTCTCTCATTCACTTGGATTCCCCCGGTAGAAATTCAACCGGGGGAATCAGCAAACAGAAGGAGAAGTTGTGAATAATGACGTTGATTTTCTACGATGTTCTAGATTTGTAGTCTGCCTGTAGTTTTAGCAATGGCAGCAATGGAGGAAGTGAACAAAGCCGTTTAGTCCGTGTTGATGACACTTCCAAATATTCAATAAATGTTAACAGGCGCCTCATTCGGATCAGCACCTTTCACTTTGCAGTGGAGGATAGTTGCTTCCAGCGCAAACAACTATCCAGTCAGTTTGAATTGGCTATGAAGCCAGTTCAAGGCTTTTTTGTGGTGAACTTGCCCTTTAAATATGTCAGGGGCAAACATTAGCAATTCAGTAAAAATTTAAAACCTGAGTGCATGCTAATTATTGTAACAGCCCTAAAGAAAATATAGATTACCATTCTGGATGTGAGGCGTTCTTTTAAATCAATTGAAAGCCGTTTTTATTTTTTTTAATATAGTAAAAATCATCAGAAAATAGAATCATTCATGTGTGGTGATGCTTGACTACAGAGTGTAAGCCAGCCCTGTACATCTCAGTTCTCCCCATCTTATCTGAGTGGGATGCCAGGTTACGTACACCACTGGGGGATCAATTAAACCTCTTTCGCTCTCCTCTTTACACCTCCTTAAATCAGAAGGGGAGGATTTCAAACGATGGGCTTGTACCTCCCCAACAACCACAACCACCCCCAACTGCACCCAATTAAGACTATCTTCAAACGAATGAGTTAACACCTGTAGGGGGATTGGAAGATACAGCTTCTTTCTGGGATTCTGGTATTGTCTTATATGCTGCTTACACTAGAGAGGAGTTCTTGCTATGTGGAACAGTCCATAGTATCATTGCAAGACTAGAAATAATTTTTGTTCTGGGGATTTTTTTTTCCTTCTCTGGTCCCCAACCATGCTGGAGGCAATCCTATCCATCAGAGTGAAGATTGACAAAAGCAGCTTTTTTTTTTTTAGTGATTTGACATTTTGAATAATTATTTTTGGAGGGAGCAATATATCCAGAAAGGATAAAAAGAGGCAATGACCTTTTTGAGTCACTTTTCAGATGGTCTAATTTATAATGTTCAAGCTAAACTTTTGTGCAGTCAGAAAACTTCACATGGTTTGTTTAACAACATGCATGTAAAATGTAGCATTATACATAATAAAGAAAAGTAACACGATAATTACAATCTGATGCCTAAAGAGATATTGGCCTGCTTGAGACAACAGTAATTAATAGGGGTTTTTTTAGGAAACAAACATGCTTAGGTTCTTACTTTCATATTTTTATTTTCCTGGTTGAGGATGAATCATTATTGAACTGAACCCATTTTTATAAGGTCATTTTTAAATGGACAAAAGTTCAGTAATAAACTATTAAAGCTATTACATAAAACTAAAATTAAAATATATTTAGTTTTTGTTAATTTTGAAGAATTATGCTTGGATTTGGCTCATATAACTACTTTGTTTAGTTTCTGGTCTGTTCATGTGTACATTCATACTCTTTGATAATTGTTGACAATTGTTTCCTGCTAATGAAACAATTTAAGTGTCTTCTTTCAGCTTTTTTCAAATGAAATGTTTCTAGAGCTCCACTTCATCACTGTTCTGATGTTCCTTTATGTTTTTGCTCTAATAACTTTCTTTTTAAAGGACAAATGACTGCTATTGTTTATCGTCCTCATTTTTTTATGGTATTTGACATTTTTGTCTCTGAGAATGTAGGACAGAAATTCTGTTCTGGTATGATATAAAAAAGTAATATAGACAGGAATGAACTGATGGTTTTATGCTTGTTATTCCAAATTGTATGTCATCTGAATATCTCAGCTAAAACCATGATGCCCCAATTTTGATTAGTCTGTACACTGTCGTAGCTTCAGTTTTCTGGTCTTTATTAACATCTGCATAGAAACACATGAACATGTATATGTATATATACATATATATGTGTATATATACCCTTTACCTGTATTCCAGCTGCAGCACTATCTCTACTTTGAAGCGCACCCTGCCTTCTTCATTCCTCTTAACGATCCCTTTCTCTCTCTTTTACCATTACCTTTGTGAGTGTCGAAGAAAACGCCACAGCAAATTCTCAAAGGGCCATGTAAATTACTTGCACGGTCGATGTGTGCAATGGGCCATTCACATACAAGATTTATACCTTTGGTAGTCTTAATTATGTCTGCCTTTTATTTGCTCTGTAAAGCAAGAAGCACACAGGCCTGTAACAAGTCTGCCTTTCCTGTAATAAATTTGCAGGAAGAGGTCGGGAGTTTTAGACTTTGATGCCAACAGCTTTATCTATTTGTTGTCTTTCTTACTTTTGACTCTCCTCATATTATCTCCTTTGCTTTTAAATATGATTTGCACTGGATTATTATTTGGATGTTTATATCATGCACTCTTTCTTGTCACATTTTTTTCATGTTCTCTTCAAGTTCATTCCTCAATGCAAGCCTCTATTGATTAAATAATAAAACATGGTAAGGTGTAAATATGTAAGTTGCATGATGGTATTTTATCGACGCTAACATTCCCTGTTTGATTCAATTAAGTCCTGCCTAGACTCGCTTTGAACTTATGTGAATTATGGCAACAGGACCTTTAACACTGACTTTATTGAATGGTTGTGACATCATTAGCCTCTGCTAGCAAATATAATTGTGTGTGAATTAATCACATTCTCATAATGCTGCATATATTGCTGTCTCTACTCCCATCCAAGCACTTGCCATGCTGCAATTTTGCAAAAATAGAAGAAAACAAAAGTTAGAGTTGAGACAGTTTAAATAGCCTTGTACTCTTTACATGTGTATCCCAAATATTAGCAAATTGTGCTTAGAAGTGTTTATTTTCACATAAGGAAAACTTATATACCAAGTCATTTTCAGTTTTTTGTCTTCATCATTGTCTCCTTTCACTTCAACTGTGCTGAGATGATTTATCCCATATTTCAGGTTTACAGCAGAAAATGGATAAGCATATTCATGATTAGATAGATCCTTAACAAATGACCACCATTCAGCATGCAGCTACTGTCTTCTCGTTGTCTGGCTTAGCTGCCTGGCCACAATCTTATAAACCTGTATTTGGAAGCACTTAGTAGTAATAAAGATGTCAGAGTTTGTTTTTGTCATGATAATCCCATTAACAAAACAATCTCATCTCCAGGTCCAATTATACGTTATTAACCCCGTTTTACAAACTGTAGGCAGCAGAGTTAGTCACAATGGTGAGCTGCATTAAGAGAAGAGCTGGCACAAAGGTAAGCGGCAAACCAGACACTAACGCTGATGAGAAAATAGTTAGGCTCCTTAAGTATAGTTTGTACATTAAGCTGTCAAACACAACTCTGTTTGCTGAAAGCCATGCTTTGTCAAAATCTAATGCCAAATCCCAGAGAAACAAAAAACCTAACATAAACAAAGAGCTGACAGGCACCCACAGCATGCCCTGAGAATAATAGATCAATGTAATTTGCCATACATGCCTGTCAACCGTCATTACATGAACGCACAAGAGGACTGATTTGAAAGACGGGTAGAAGAGCTCCAAACAAAAGGGATTTGAGGGGATTTAACCAAATACATAACAATTAAAATCTGGAATGACATAAAGTTCCTATTGGATTTCTTTTATGTTATTTTTGGCCTGTGGGCACCAGTGTTTCCACATCATGGCATTTGTCTGAACAACACTGGAGCTGTCACAGCTTCATATAGTTTGTCTCAATGCAAATTTCTATACCATAATTCTGTATTTGCCTAAATAAGACAAAAAAATGGTAATATAAGTTCCTGTTTTACTTGGGTTCAGTGAAAACCAATGCAACATAGAAAACTAGGAAGCACAGCCTTGGTGGGGAGAGGGAGGACGCTAAGCACAAATGCTACAAAAACATTTTAGAAGTCTTTCTTTTGATGATTTTTGACATGAGACACATTAACAGCTTTTACCTCTATGTTCTGGTACTAAAAATACATTTGCAGTTAATAACTGTGATGGAGTATCAATATGTGGCTCATTGACATATGAGTGACAGCATGTACTTTGTGCTGAAGTAGGATCAGTTAAGTGAACAGTTGCTTGATTTAAAGTGTATCCAACAAGTATTTGACACAGAATTATTAATTGGGTCATCATGGTTATTTTGGTTATAGTTTCCATTATTTTACCATGTAATTGGTGAACATTTTTCATGATCTACATACAAAATTGTGAATTGTTTTACTGTTTTAAGCCACATATTTAACACTATATTGTATAAGCCAATGCAATGTATATAATATACATGCCGATACACAAAAGATGAGTTAGCCTATTGCCTTCTCCATTTAACTTTTACAATAAAAGAAGGAAATGAAGAAAGATATATGAGGAACATGAAAGCTTAGTTGTTGTGTTAATATGCCGTAGAGCAGTGTGGTCTGTCTTTGAAAAGAGACTATGCATTTTAGCGCTGCCATCTTTACTTGAAGATACCTATTTTCTCACCTGGAAAAGTGGCTCATTACCACAGAGTACCACTTTCAATTGCTGCAGCAGAAATGTTGTCATTTGTGTTTGCCTGTGTAATTACCAAAACACAAAAGCTGCTATTTCAACAAAATGGATTCAGAGAGCTCTACACATGAATGAACACATGAATAAATATGAATTTATCTTCATGAGTGACCTCTACTAAAAGGAGAAACAGGAGGATGAAGAAGGTAGAAGCTGAGCTTCAGGGGTGCTGATGGTGAGGAGGTGGGGATGCGGAATAGATAAATGAAGCAAGATGGAATAAAAGCAAAGACTTCAACATAGTTCATAAAGGGTCAGGGAATAATTACTCACAGAAATGCCTGCTCAACGGGTGGGCACAGAAATGCATTTAGCGGTGCTTAAAATCTTAATTTAGCTATGAAAGGGCACTTTTCTTTTTTCCCTCTCCTTTCTCATGTCTCTCTTTTTCCTTTCATTTGTTATTGCTACACATTAACACCCTTCATTTTGATCAAAACACAAAAGAGCTGAAATTCCCATTAGGCCTTTTGAAAATTTTTAACAGGATGTTTTTTCTTCACAATTTTCAATAAGATGTGAACATGAAAAGAGGTCTGTGATGGGGTTTTATCTTTATGTTAATCAAATTGGCTCAGTGTGTATGTTATTCACAGGTTTTTCTTTGATTAAACGCTGTCCTGTGTCACACTGACTAAACTTCCTGGCAGTGTAAATTGAAAGTGGTGTCATGATTTCAGTTTCGCATATTTGTAAAACGTGCAGTTTCTGTATTGTGGTAGAAAACAACAATTTTAGAAAAAAAAAAAAAAAAAGGTTTGAAAGACCAGGTGATCCAGAGAGATGAGAATCAAACAAACAAAAAAAGAAATGAGTATTAATTCTTCAAAGTTTCTTCGACTTGAACAAATAAAGTTAAAAAGCATCTCTGCCAAGCAAGGCAATGAACAGAGCACATAACCAAAACTGCTATGCATACCTGATCTAAAATATGTTTTTTTTTTTTTTTTATTATTATTATTTAAAATGTCTTAAATTAACTGCATGTTTCACAAAAAGATGTTGCTATTTGGAGAAAAGGCATGGAGAACCGATAACTGGAATAGATAATGTTGAACAACTTTAAGGAAAGAGTTTGTAGATGTAGTAGTCTTCAGTTTGTAGCCACAATTTTCCCACCTCTAGTGTGTAATAATCATGTGGACTGGGCTAGATGCATCCACAATGTAAATAAATCTGCATTGTGTTCAGAATTACCCACATTTACTAAAACGTATAGACGAAACCAGATACTTAGACACAATGCATAAAAATACACTTTTGCTCTCTCTGGCATTGTATCAAACTGAATCTTTCCTGTTTCATGTAAATAAGCAGCAAGGCAGGTGAAGTGTCTGTCTTGCACTATGACTGAAATGGACAGAGTAGGGGCTCAAGCCGGCAACACAGCAGATATAGGGCAGATTCCTATCCCTAGAGCCACCGTCACCCAGATGTATTATAATACATGTCTATGATCACATGTCAAAATATATTGTTTTTTGAACGTTGAACGCTGATGTGTCTGCGAATGCATGTGGCTGCCAAATCATCAGTTCCAGCAGTCTATTCATTGTCAGAAAGGCCTGTGAGTGACAGTCAAGACAGTTGGATGTCTTGTTTCAACGTTGTGGGAGATTGAGGGAATAAGATTACTTTTTTTTATGATTTACTTTATGATAACAACACAGTCGGAGACAGTCTTCCCACACACATAAAAAATCATTTGTGTTATTGTTATGATAATGTAACAGCCTGTGAGCACAAGGGAAATAGAGTCTTTATCTAGTTTTATGTGAGGACTGTGCATGCTAATACATGCAGTTTACTGTTGAGAAAGGTAAGCACTGGAAGCCAGAAATTTTAATTTAGGAGACACAGGATTCCCGGTGGGTCTTTGTGGATTGTCAAAGATGACAGGTGAAGGTGCACAGATGTGTCAGCTCTCAAAATAAAAGCCTGACACCACATCCAAGTGGTATAAGAGGGGAATAAGGATGAAGGGAAATGTGGACTGCACCTCAATTTGTGATTTCACCAATGCAGTTTCCCAAGTCTTATGTTTTTGGCATGAGCTCCCAGCTGCCAGGTTCTTTTCAAACTGTCACACTGCCCAAATGCTAAATGAGAGGAAGCCTCCAAGGCTTTTCTTTATGAGAAAAAAAAAATCAATTAGGCTAAAAGGGATTTGTTTCTATGTGCACATGACAGAGTCTGAACATCAGGCTTTTCGACATATCTGCACCAACACTGGCCCAAACACATCAAAGAAAGTACAAAAAAACACAGTTGTACTTCTGTTGCCAGAGGCACGCACATGAAGCTCTCTGAAATTATGAATGGCTTTAATGTAGTCTGTACTCTCCCTCATACGTTTAGCTCTGCATTTCCACATTAATACAAGAGGAAATATTCATAAAAAGAGCACACGCTGTCTTTTTAAAATAATGAAATTGTTGAAACAACATGAGCAGATAGAATAATGTGTGTTTCCTTCAACAGTTTGTAGGAGTTTGATATTATTAAAAGGTTATCAGTATGTAATTAAGTCTTTGATTCAGAGTGTAATGCTGCTTAGACATTGCATTGCTCTAAATTAAAAATCTATATATGTTCCTTGTAAACTCTAACTTTTACATTCTGAAAAAGCACACCATAGAAAAGGCTTGAGTTCTGTACTGAAACCAGAGTTTGGGTTAGCTTTCTGGGTGTTAATATGTTCCCAAGTATATTTAAATGACAGTTGTACAGCAATGGTATTGCTCTGAATGCCTTTTTTAAAAAGGTGTGCTATAGCCAGAAGGTTAGCACATTGTTACATTTGCGTATACATTGTAATTCTTATGTAATTTTTCTTCTGTCTGCCATTGAAGAGAGACTCAGACTACTGCTAAAAACAAAATTAAAATTGTTAATGCACAGATGTAAGAATTTATAATGTTGGTGATTTTGTAACAAATAATGTGAGAAGGAACATATGTTGTTTTAACTATGTTGTTCTTTCTCTGACTAAAATAATCTGTTTTCTTGTTTTGTTTCTTACAGGATTCCATACAAAAAAATATATATTTTAGTGCATTTCTGGCAATTGTACAGCAATAATATTATCAAGCGAAACATGAACCAGAAAAATAAGTGAGGGCCTAATCAAATTTATCAAGGTGGGATTATGGTGTTTAAACCACAGCTTCAGTGTTTCACAATAACTTTTTGTTTTTGTCTACCATCCTATATTTATCACTCATTCACCTGGCACAGAGGCAATCCACTTGATTCAGGCAGATGACTTTTCTGAACTGTTCGCAATTTGGTTCACAAGTTCAAGTGTGAAAACCAGATAGAGATTCAGGGCGAGAAGCATTGGTGACCAGTTTGAGGAGCTACTTGCCTGGGAAATCAGCTGTGTGTTGAGATACTGAGTATCAGAGTGTCTCAGCCGGTGATAACTGCACCGGCTGAGGTCCAATATCTGTTCCAGAAGAGAAGCGACACAGCTGTCTACTTTTATGGCAAAAAATTATTTTATCCCAAAACACTTCTGAAAACAAGTCTGGAAGCGTATTTTAGGTTTTTTTGTGGCGGTTCAGGGTGGTCAGATATGATAGAACAAAGGTGCTTCACATGGAGTTTTTTTACATCCTTTTCATCCTTAAAACATTCATTCAATGCCATGAATGTATGATATTGAAGGAAGACTCTATACAATATTTATCTAGCATAGACTTATTGAACTGCCTCACACTTTTACTGATTATTTAAGTATAATCTGTGCCAGTAATATGAGATGGTGTCATCTTAATTCAGCAGAGCATGTTTATAGAAGAACATACTCCTAAACATTTACCGGCATTACTGCATATTTTGTCCTTATTAGTATGATTAGTGACTAACTGAATAAACATATATTGACGTGATTCTGAGAGTAAATATACACTTTGATTTTCTTTCCACATCCTCATATACTTATGTCTTAAGTCTCAAATGCCTGCCAAGGTGGGGTTTGTACAATTTTCACAGTTTCTTATTTTCTTCCTGCTCACATCACATGTAACATTTTACAGATCAGATGTACTGAAAAAGCTGTACATCATGGGGCAAATTGGCCCACGGCTATCCAGAGAGCCGTTCTGGTACATCCACCTTTAAATGTCATTGGGTATTGCTCTCCCAGCCAAACCAGTGCATTTTCTGACAAGCAGTGAATCACTGGTGTTCACAGGTAAATGTTTATTTTCTTCTTCAGCTCTTTACTTCCAAAACAATGTATGATTTTGAACTATGCTTACATATGTGTTCATATGTAAGCATATGAACACAATCTTAATTTGACACAATTAAGATTGTGTCAAATCTTGATAGGTGAGCTACAATGCTTCATTTGTATAATTGGTTACCAGTTTTGTTTATATTTGAATTGGGAGAGTCTTGAGACAATAATCATTGCAACCAAGGTAAGCAGAATATCCTCTCTGAAATCACAAAACTTCTAAACTGGAAATAGTTTGACTACAGCAGCAGCAGCAGCAGCAGGCCACAAATTCAGTGGATAAAAGGAAACTGAGGCCACAATTCAGACACACTCATTAATATTGGAAAACTGCACATTGGAAAAGCTTGTCCAATGAGTCTCAATTTAAGCTCTGATATTCAGATGGCGGAGTCAGAATTTGGCAAATACAACATGAAAGCATGACTCCAACCTGTCTTATATCAGCAGTTCAAGTTGGTGGTGGCACATTTTTCTTGGCACTGTTTGGATGGCAGTTGAGTGTTGGTTTAAAGGTTTACCTGTGTATTGTTGCTGACCATATTAATTCCTTTATGACCACATTGTAGCCATTTACTGATGGCCACTTCCCGCAATATGATGAGTCACTTCACAAAGCTCAAACTGCTTTCATGAACATGAACATTAAGTCACTGTTCTCCACTGACCACTTATGTCACCAAATTTCTGTCCAGTGTAGCACCTTTGGGATCTGGTGGAACTAAAAATTGTGTGGACAGTGAATTTGAGGCTGACATCATCTCTGAAACTGCATCATACCATCATATCAATATAGACCAAAATCTCAGAGGAATCTTTCTGAGGCCCTTCTCAATCTATGCCAAAATGAATTTAACCTGCTTTGATGACAAAACAACATCCAACTTTCGTAGAAAGATTACCAAATAGAGTAAAAGGTGACTGCATACTTATTAAGTTATTGTGCTATTTCCATTTTTGTCCAATCGGTCTTTTAATTCATCATATGGTGATATGGGGTAGTGTAGAGCATCATGAACACAGCATTCAATGAACTGGCCCCCAGCCAGTCCCATCTCTCCCTCCACTCTGTCCAGGTGCCATGGTGTTATTTCTCCAATAAGTATCTCCTCGCCTGGAAGGGCAGAACTCCTCTTAGATTGCAGCTGACGATGCTTGTCATTGCTCGGCTTTCTGGGAGATCCACTATGAGATGGGAGATGCTTCTAACCAGAACCTGCAACAATTCACAGAGGAAACACAAGAAAAAATACATTTTTTGCCAATTGTGAGTGGCTGAAGATGAAATCTGTCTCCACGTGAAGAGTCTTACTGGAGCAAGAGCTAGATACATTGCTTAGTTTTCTTTTGGCACAAAGGTAACTAATTGCTATAGTATATTAACTGTGCATGATATCTAATGTGTATAATTTATTGGAGAAGGACGGATGTATTTCCTTCAGAAAACACGTGCAGAAATCCTCACCACAAAGGTACAGTTGTCACCGACACCTGTTTCCTTCGCTCTCACAGAGCGGGTTTACACTGAATGTAACAGGAGAGTTTAATATTGTCTCACACGCACTCATACACACAACTTACACTAATATGGAGCTTCAGCATTTCGCACACATACACACACCCCCACAAACACGTGTGCAGGGCTCTCCAGGGCTGCAGTGTCTGGCGGGTGTCCAGTGCTGAAGTGGTTCTGCTCTAGAGAACGGCAGGCCCTGTCTACAGCCCATCAATCAAGCCCTCCCGGCTACCCCTCCCCTCTCTTCGCCTCCACCATCTCCCTCTCCCAATGCTCTGTTTCACCCTCTTCCTGCCGTCATCCCCCTCCATTTCGCTGATAAATCTACCATTCTGTACACCATTTCTCATGCACCACCTCACCTTTGTTAATCTCCCTCCTCTTTTCTCTTTGCGCTCTCTTTGAATCTTAAACTCCCCGTCTCTCCAATCTGTGCTCCCTCTCTGCATATTTAAATGCTTCTGTAAAGCAGATATTCAACCAGCCCCTACCCCTGCACCTTCAGTTCCTGTTCCTGTCTCACCCCACTAACTTGTACGTCCCATCGCTCGTACTAGCTGTCTCTCTCCAGCCTTATGTTTCGTCCCCCATGTCTCTTCCTCTCACACTCCTGACTGATGCAAGCAGACGGTCTCTATCAGTGTTTTATACATAATCCAAATAAGATATGCTTGTGCCTGCATTTCTGAAAGTCCTAGCTGGTCTCTGACACGATGTGCTGACAGAGGATAAGTGAAGACTTACACAGGCATATTTGTATATGTCTACGCACAAACACTAAAATTCAAACAAGCGCACGCACACATGCACACGCACACAAGACAATTGTCAAAGGATTATTTCCCAAAGTTATGGCAAACAAGACAAAACGCTGCATGTAGTTATGTGAAGGAAAAATGTGAATATACGCATGTGGCAGAGTGTGCATATATTAGAGTCTGAGGCAGAATGTGCATTTAAATGGCTGTGTTAAGTAATGCTGAGCCATCTCTTTTTATTCTGCCATGTCCCATACATACCAATTCAGCAAAGCAGGATGCAGGGACCAAGACTACCTCCCAAAAAAGGGTTAGTTGTTTTAGCTCAGGGGCAACCTGTTGGTAAACACGAAAGCTGCACATGTATCCATGTTGACTACATGAAGGATTATTAAAGTTTAAGAAATACCCGTGATCTTTCTGACATTAAAGTTCTTGATGGCTATTACATATTTGGCTTGGGTAATATTTTAACCAAAATATATATTGCATAAAATGAGTGTTGTTTTTTTAAAAACCTCTAGATCTGTGCTAATAGTTTTGGAAGAAAATGTTTAAGTTGGGGTTTTCAATAGCCAAGCAGGCCAGGCAAACCCAGCCTTGGTTAGTGGCGGTTGCCCATGTCGACTATATCAGAAATCGCCAATGGCATCAAAAATTGGGTTAAAACAGTTTTAAGAATTGCAGTGTAAAAAATACTACAGTCAGCTTAGGAGACATAATTATTATATACAATTATTGGGTTTATGAATATCTAACAAGAATTTTAGCAGCAGTTTTGGAAATATATATTTTTACATCAGTGCAAGTGTTTTGGATTTTGAATTAGAGATGACCTACTGCAATCCAGACTCATTAAAAACTGTAAAAGTATCTCTTGGTTTACCAGAGGTAGGAAGCAAAGATGCAGATGCAGGTGTAAACTTCTGAAATAACGATTAACCAGTTGGTCTCATAATACTTAATGAACAAACAAAATCTACTGACTAGCTCATTGACATAAGTGATGGGAACAAAGTCTCACTTACAAGCTGTTTTTAATGTCACTGAAGGAGACTGAGAACAGACACAAGGGAAGGAGAGTGGCAGATTACACCTGCAGTGCTCATTTTCAAGCTTTGCATGACACCATCTAATTTGTCTGCACTGCCTCCACAAATTGCTACACAAATGACACTTTTGAACTCGTACCTTATGCTGTGTCAACATAAGGCAATTCAGCTACTGCTTTATTTCTTAACTCACAGTTAAAGTTTTAAACATGGATAAGCTGTCAAGCATTCAAGACTCACCTTTTAATCCAGAGGCCTTTCTTACATTTCGGACTTATTCCACCATGGAACCACATGCTGGCAGCAGCTGGATAGCAACTTGCAAGATAAAATAATTTTGTTAAAAAATATTATGGTGTATAGTTATTTACAAATCTCATGCAAAAAAGATTTTGACTTAGTCTTGGTAATAATGAAATACACAGAAAATGTAGCTGGTAAGTGGTAAAATTATTTTAATGCCACTCAGGTATTAGAAAAGTTCTCCATTTTATCTCTTACTCACACTCTTGCTTTTGTGAAGATGCTGACTACGTCTTTGGATGGTGCACATTTAAAGAAAAGTGGGTTAAGTTAAAGAGTGCATTGCGATATTAGGTTTTGGATGGATCTAGGTACTCTTGAACTGCACATTTTAAAAAATCCCAGAGGTTTTTCAAAATTAAGAAGAGCAGTTATACAAAGGAAAATGTCGTTTATGTAAAATAAATGGGCATGTGACTCCAAAGATTTTCGCTGTTACTTTGGAAAAAATGTTGCAAAATTTTGTCTATTTGTAGATAAAAATGTTGTCTGATTCAACAAAACGTACAACAAATTGTGTTCAAGTATAATGTTTTTCTAAATTAGTCTATTTTCCGTAAGATAGCGAACTCCAGACGTTAAGAGAAAAGAAACCAGCAATGTTCATCTTCTGGGATTTTACTGTCCCCAAATGGCTTACTTAAAATTGTTGAATTTCAGTTCAGTTCATTGCTAAAGTATTTCTTTGGAAAGATAAAACATTAGAAAAAGTGGCCTTCAGAACCTCCGTATTTGTCTTTCAAGTTATTGCTGGCGAGTACTTTCTCTTTATTTCGGTCATTTTTTTGGTCAATGTTTTCATTTCATTTTAGTGGTTAGCAAACACAATTTCAAGAACAACTTTAATTAAAAATATTTTCACGCTTCAGTTTTAACGTCATTGTCAGCACAACAATGTTGCGGTTATATCACCAGAGTGAGATTTAGGAACCTTTTTTAAACCAGCAGTCGAACTGCTGTGGTTATGGCTGTGCTCATGTTTCCCATCAGAGAACTAAACCCCAACCAGTGCTGAAGTGAAGAAAAATGATACATAGGGATAGATAATAAATCATCTTTCAGTGATAAAAGACCTTTTCGTTTAGCAATACTTATTACCTGAACATTAGTGTCATGGAAAGTGATGCAGAGGTTGAGAGAAAGAAGTGAAACTCTAGAGAGAGTGGATTATATCAAGACATACAGCTTACACTAATGAATAACTGAGCATTAATGTATAAACTCAGACCTAAGGGAGTCACGCTGAGTAATTGAGCAGTCTGGTATGCCTACCACCAAAGTACTTTCAGCATAACACCGGTAGCATGCGCACATGGTTCTCAAAGTGAACACAATTTAAATAAATCCACTTGCATTAGAGCTCATGTTTTAATCGAGCTGACAGCCTATGATTATGCCCTGAAGTATCGGGGGGGGGGGTTGTTTTGTTTTCAGATGCACAAGCTATGCTTCCTTGTTGTATGCTGTTTACAAAAGCTATTGAATGTAGAAGCTGACAAAGAGTAAAAGTGAATTTTTTTTATTTGATTTGTTTCACATGTACCTAACCAGAACCAGTATATTCTTTAATTCTTGTAGGGCAAACTTGTCACCTGGAAACTGATTGGAGTCATGCAAACAAGTTATATTTATTAACTAACATGCTTAAGAACTATTAGAAGACACTTAAAAAAAAATATTCAGAGAGTAAAGCTAGAGGTTGCTTTTTTAAATTTTAAATCTCAGCTAATTGGCCTTAGTGTCTGCAAAAGAAATGCACATTGGAACCAAGCATGGCAATGAAATGTATCTTTTTATCTTCACTTAATATTTTTACTTCAGTAACTACAAACCTCAAAACCCTATTTATTAAACAGAATGGAAAATCTCTGCTTTTTTAAATTAAGAAGCAACTGAGCAGTTAGCAGAAAAACATGCTACTATCTAAAGTAGCAGAAAGGAGGAGTAAGGGGCCGCAAATTGAATGAGCATAACTTTGAGGGGAGAGATTTTACCACGTTCACACTCCAACTCTGATTAAGATTTAACATTGTTCATATGCTCAAATATCCAGGTTAGATGTTCATTGCAAAGATAGTTCTAAATCTTTTTAAAGCAAACCATCAAAGGAGCATTGGATTTGGTCCGGAGGATGTTTGGTTGAAAAGAACTCTTTTAGATGTATCGATTTCCTCTGTGAATTGTGAACGCCACCAAATAACAGACACAGAAGACGTAGGTTTTTGCATCTTCTCGCCCCAGTGTTTTGGCTTTGCACTGGGGTTCAGCCTACCATTGTTGTTCTGCTTTCCGTTTTACCTCAGAACTCCAAATGACATCAAACCAAACAACTTGGGTTTGTTAAATCAGGGCACATACAATTGGCAACAAATAGCTATTTCTGATGATAACATGCATTCAAACACAAAAGAAACAAATCCATAGATAGTGTTCATTTTGACAAAATAAAAGCTATTTTTAAGTGCATGTCATTAATTTTTTGCTACAACTTTCATTGTCCTACATAGTCTTGAGGAATATGATGAGGTTATAACTTCCTACGTTTCCTTTGAGTGCATTGTTGTGATTTGTATTTAGTAATATTCCTGTGCTTATCTTGTTCAGTTATTTCCCCTGTGTTTATTTGCGGTGTTTACTTCTTTCCAGTCGTTTTCCCTCAGTTCATTCTTCCCCAAAGGTACAGCATGTTTAGTTCAATAAACTTAGTGATTCTTCCCTCCAGAAATAATTGGCCCAGTATTGAAGATCCCTGTTTTCAGATACTTTGTTGAACATATTTTTGTACTTTTTTTGTGTTTTATATTTCTCATGGTTCCAATTGTGCCCATGTTTTCATCTCTCATTTTTATCATCACCTGGAGAAATAGTCCGATGACTGTAGTTATTGAGACATGAAGTTGAGTACAGAGAACAGGTGGACTGTTGTACTGAATGGTGTGGAAACAATAATCTCATCTTGAATATGAACAAAACACAGAAAATGATCAATTTCAGAATAAACAGGAATATATTTTCTTCTTGGGACAAAAGCAACATAAGAAAAACAAACAAAAGGAGAACAATGGTAAAGTGCATTTACACATTTGTTAATTTATGTTGAAATTAGAGTTAACGGTTTAGTATTTTGTCAGTAAACATGAGACAAAAAGAGAAAAGTCTTAAAGACAACACAAATTAGAGCTTAACTTCTACAGTCATGTTTGAAAAATGTTGCTATTTTTTCTTTGTCTTTTTTTTCCCCAGCAATATTTTCTTTTAAGTTGCAATGAGTTTTTGAAAGTAAAGAACAGCCACTGCAACTAACTGCGGCGTTATTTTGTCATACTCATACACATAATTTCTTACCATGATTTACACAAAACTGTTCAGAAATTGGAACAAAAATCACCTCAAATCTAACCCACACATCAAAAGTTCTTAACTCACTATGACAAAACCCAACCATCTCTTTGAACACCAAAACAGGGAACATTATGTAGGAACAACAGGCAGCTTCTGCTTTGGCATGATAAAAGAACATCAATATGAGAGATGAAGTGTATTTGTTTGTTTGCACATCTGTGTGACTTCATTAACAAAGCAACGGATGGATATAATTGGAAGGCTGGCTGCGCAACCAGCTTACCAATAGTAATGCACTTCCTTGTTTATGACCACAACAATAGATACATACATATACAGCAAACACACTGTTTCATAAGACCAGCACACTAAGACAGGATCTCATAAATCACTGTGGCCTACTCTTTCAGTTCAAGCAGCTCTAAACTTTGCCATTGTTCCTTTCTTGGCTGCAGCAGGTCAGCCTGTCCTAAATGTAGCACAGATGATATGCACTCTTTTATCTTTCTCTTTCATGCACAAAATGGTTGTAGTAGATCTTGAGCAATTGCTTCACACAAAATGGAACTGCTCATTTTATCCCTTTACCATTTCCTCTACTTCTTATTTTGCCAAAATTAACTTTTTCGGACAGGAAAAGGCGCAGGTCTGCTACACAGCGTTCTGTAGCATCCATGCATTGATTCATAATCATATTGGAGAAACACAAGCCAAATAAATAATACCATATGGTGTATCAGAAGAAAGTCAGTTTGTGACAAGTTCATTTTTTAAATATTCATCTCCATATTTGATGAGTATTTCGCTACCAATGACAAGTAAATGCATGGGATTTGAGAAAGAACTTATAAATTAAAGGCAACACATGGGTAATAAATAGGGGTGCACTGATTGCAGTTTTCTGGCTGTTTGCCGATCCTTATGAAGCCTGACCTGCCGATTCCAATTTTGGCCGATATTTTTTTTTTTTCATCTAAAACGTTACTAAACACAGCAAGAAAGTCACTGAGCTGGCAACGGTGGGGTGACTATTGTTAACTGCAAACCTGCAGACATGACCTATTGGGTGGGTCTTTCAATCAAATTTTTCTCACGGCAGAGCAAAAAAGGGAAGTGGTTGATTTTTAGACCTTTGCCAAGATATATAAGATCGGAGGGTAAGATTGGGTGATCACTGATCTCCCAAAATTAAGGAGATCTGGGCCGACTTATCAGCTGGCTAATTTATCGGTGCACCTTGGGAGGATTGACCATGCAAAGACAACCATGTTCGCTCTATCACTAACTATATATCCAATTAATAAATAAGCAAATTAATACATGCCTTTATAAGAAGCAGAAAACAAATTTTTATATAATTTCACTATTATTACATTTTATCTAAGAAGCTGTAGCAATGGAACTTCAAAATGATATCTTTACCTAATATATTCACTATGTGTTCACACCTGCCACTAACATAAAGGTATGAATGCACTCAAGATGCATTAATGATGTTTTTCTTCTTACCACTTTAAGAGATGAGCTGAAAATGTTGCCTCTGCCTTAGTTTGACAGTCACAGTTTGTCATCGAACACATTTAAGGACCACTCACTGACAAGAGATGACTTCCTGCAGCACCTAAACAGATCTCTGTTGAAAGTAAAAAAAAAAAGAAAAAAGTATAAGCTGTGGTAATGCCAGGTAATTTAAAACAATTTCTAAACAGCCGTCTAGAACAGTGTAAAATTTCTAAACTGATTTTGTATAATCATTTTCTGAAAAAGAAAAAAAAAAAAAAACACATCCTGGCGATATCAGAACCCTGTATGGGTGAGTGAATTTCTCTATTACTTTTGTTTTTTGTTGGAAATGATAATCACTAAATAATAATAATATGCATCCAAAACCCATAAATAATCCCACATCAGAATTTTCTCTGTTTCTTATCTTCTATTCTCTATGCTAATACATACATTTAGTATTAGAAATATTTTATAGTTTAAATTACTTCACAAAAACGTAACTTGTAGGTTTTAGACAAGCTTAGGACTAAATAACATAATTAAAGTCATTAATTTAACTGTAATCTCACAAAAACATTATAACGCATGTTGACTACTCAGCTGACAGCCCATTTATGATGTGGCCATTTGTTCATTTGCATGCTAAGTAAATGGGATCTGATTACTTAAGATAAATTGTAACTCCAGGTGTGAATGGGTCTAACAATAACATCAGGCAGGCGCCATGTTAAAACCAGGTGCTGACATAGCATAATCTTGGGTGTGATGGTTCCTCCCTCTTAAATGGGACATTTTGTTGTACTTTCTTTACTGATGAAATTATTTGTATTCATAGTTCCTTTCATATCTTTTGTTTTCAAATGTTTGACTTCAGTAGTAGCGTTCTTCCTGATGGCCACACATTTACTTGTGTTTATCATTAACTTAATTTCTGCCTTTGGCAGAATCACTTTTTAGTGAAACAACTGCTGTTGTTCCTATACAATACAAAATGACATGTTTTATTAGCACCTTGTATTTAGCATGTTGAGCATTTTTGTTCTTCATTTAACATGATGTAAAGCTCAAAGTCGATTTTACATAATACTTTAAGACTAAGGCTACATAACCCTTTAAGAACAGGAAAGACTATTGATCGTGGGTGAACCATGAGAAGAATTTGTGATAGAGGGTTTACAATACACACAAATAACCATTTCAGATTCAGTTGGGAGCCAATAAAAACATATTTCAATCTGGAGAGACTCAGACGAACAAGATCAGCAGTCAGAAAGGTTTATTAACATACAGAGACTAAAGTTCTTTGGCGCTCGGACCCCGGCTAGGGATCTCGAGCTGTGAATTG